>JARQOD010002942.1:0-70922 GCA_033576555.1 Oophaga sylvatica
GGTTCAGTGGGGTTTGGTATTGGTCACCCTCTCCTTCCCGTCATCATAATTTCAGCGCTATCCACACTCCCATGACGGTGATACCATTGAATAGGTTAGAGAATCAGGAAGTTGACAGCTCCTGATCCACCATTCAGCCTTAGGGCTCATGCCCACTTGCATATATATACCATGCTCAAAAACATAAAGGGAACACTCAAATAACACATCCTAGATCTGAATGAATGAAATATTCTCATTGAATACTTTGTTCTGTACAAAGTTGAATGTGCTGACAACAAAATCACACAAAAATCATCAATGGAAATCATATTTATTAACCAATGGAGGCCTGGATTTAGAGCCACCCACAAAATTAAAGTGGAATGTAATGTCCTTAAAACAAGTCAAAATGATGCTCAGTAGTGTGTGGGGCCTCCACGTGACTGTATGACCTCCGTACAATGCCTGGGCATGCTCCTGATGAGGAGGCGGATGGTCTCCTGAGGGATCTTCTCCCAGACCTGGACTAAAACATCCGCCAACTCCTAGACAGTCTGTGGTGCAACGTGACGTTGGTGGATGGAGCGAGACATGATGTCCCAGATGTGCTCAATCGGATTCAGATCTGGGGAATGGGCGGGCCAGTCCATATCTTCAATGCCTTCATCTTGCAGGAACTGCTGACACACTCCAGCCACATGAGGACTGGCATTGTCCTGCATTAGGAGGAACCCAAGGCTAACTGCACCAGCATATGGTCTCACAAGGGGTCTGAGGATCTCATCTCGGTACCTATTGGCAGTCAGGCTACCTCTGGCGAGCACATGGAGGACTGTGTGGCCCTCCAAAGAAATGCCACCCCACACCATTACCGAACCACTGCCAAACCGGTCATGCTGAAGGATGTTGTAGGCAGCAGCTCACTCTCCACGGCATCTCCAGACTCTGTCACATGTGCTCAGTGTGAATCTGCTTTCATCTGTGAAAAGCACAGGGCGCCAGTGGTGAATTTGCCAATCCTGGTGTTCTGTGGCAAATGCCAAATGTCCTGCACGGTGTTGGGCTGTGAGCACAACCCCCATCTGTGGACATTGGGCACTCAGACCATCCTCATGGAGTCGGTTGCTAACCGTTTGTGCAGACACGTGCACATTTGTGGCCTGCTGGAGGTCATTTTGCAGGGCTCTGGCAGTGCTCCTCCTGTTCCTCTTTGCACAAAGGCGGAGGTAGCGGTCCTGCTGCTGGGTTGTTGCCCTTCTACAGCCCCCTCCATGTCTCCTGGTGTACTGGCCTGTCTCCTGGTAGCACCTCCAGCCTCTAGACACTATGCTGATAGACACAGCAAACCTTCTTGCCACAGCTCGCATTGATGTGCCATCCTGGATGAGCTGCACTCCCTGAGCCACTTATGTGGGTTGTAGAGTCCGTCTCATGCTACCACGAGTGTGAAAGCACAACCAACATTCAAAAGTGACCAAAACATCAGGCAGAAAGCATTGGTACTGAGATGTGGTCTGTGGTCCCCACCTGCAGAACCACTCCTTTATTGAGGGTATCTTGATAATTGCCAATAATTTCCATCTATTGTCTATTCCATTTGCACAACAGCATGTGAAATTGATTGTCAATCAGTGTTGCTTCCTAAGAGGATAGTTTGATTTCACAGAAGTTTGATTTACTTGGAGTTATATTCTGTTGTTTAAGTGTTCCCTTTATTTTTTGAGCAGTGTATATTTATATATAGATATATATATATATATATATATATATATATATATATATATATATAAACATACAGTATATATATTTTTTTTATTTTTTTTGAAGAATATTTTGAATTTAAAATGATGTGTAAATGACAGAGAACTGCTGTATGTAAAAGCTCATGTTAAAATCGCATTGCAGTCTGATAGCAATCGCACTGCATTGGGATGTAAATTGGATGCTAGTTGTGAAAAATTGGATTGTACTTGCATAAAAAACGCATGACATTTGCATGGCACTCGTCTGACTCTCCGGCATCAAAATCGGACCAATTTTAAAATCGCTAGTGTGTCTCCGGCCTTAGCATGTCAGTCTGACACTCCATACACTGTTGGCACAATGAAGTTATTACATCACAACTGTAGTATGGAGCCTCAGTACTCACATTGCACAGACGGAGCAGTTCACCTCAGGAACGGGGTTGGGTGAGTAATGTGTGTTTTTTTTAAATATCAGGAATTGTAAGGGCTTAATATTAAGAGAAGAGCTGTTGGGACTCTCATACTGAGTGTATGGCTGGTAGGGGCCATTATACTGAGTAAGGGGTTGTGGTGGACTGTAAATGCCTCCATACTGAGTGGGCTGCCTGTTTTTGTGTAGCAGGTTGTGGTGGCCATAATACTGTGTGAGGTGCTGTGGGAGACGTCATACTGTGTGAGGTGCTGTGGGAGCCGTCAGTGTTTGGGGTCTGTGGGGGCCATAATACTGTGTGAGGTGCTGTTTGAGCCATCATACTGTGTGGGGTCTGTGGGGGCCATCATACTGTGTGAGATGCTGTGGGGGCCATCATACTGTGTGGGGTCTGTGGGGGCCATCATACTGTGTGAGATGCTGTGGGGGCCATCATACTGTGTGGGGTCTGTGGGGGCCATCATACTGTGTGAGATGCTGTGGGGGCCATCATACTGTGTGGGGTCTGTGGGGGCCATCATACAGTGTTGGGGCCGTCATACTGTGTGGGAGACATCATTCTGAGCTACATGGACACACAGGAGAACAAATTCCTTGTGAGGAGTCAGATAGAAAGTGAGAAGTACAGACCTTTGGTCTATCTGATTGCAGTCCTGAATTGATATGGTGTTGTGTGCCAGGAGGGAGACAGCAGATAGTACGTTCTGAAGGAAAGATATAATGGCAGTGGGAATCTGGATTCTAGGCAGGAAGCATAGCAGAAACAAAGATTATGGCGAAGTTCTTAGCTCAGGTTTGCTGGACTATTTGTGGCTTATAACAAAGTTATGTACCGCCACATGTAACCGGAAAGTTCCTGACTGCATAATGCAGAAGAAGACAATCCAATCCCGGAACAACTAAATCAAAGTATCTAAGAACCATAGAGTATTTTATGCCATATAAAGACTATTTTACTAAGGTTAATAAACATACATTAAAAATATAGAAAACAGAGTATCACTGCAAAAAGCAGGAAAAAATTATTAAAGGATCCCCAAATTTTGAGTACAGCTCTCAAAATTATACAATTATATGCACAAGGACACGGTATTATAAATATATGCCCTTATATGACTAAATTAAATAGCGTCATTCTGGATTAATACAATTTTAATAAATTATCTGACATGTGTTAGTCAGGGATTATGAGACTAAATTATGGCACCTGACATTACAACCTACTTATGTGCTTACAGAGTAGTGTCCCTGTGCATGAGGAATGCTTGTCAATGCTGAATAAAGTGCGAAAAGCAGAGTATGATACAGTGCATGAGGTAAGCTGACACTGACAGCAAACTGAATGGGCCCTGTCCTGCTACTTGCACTCAGCTCATTTGGCAGACGGCTATCTCTCCCGACTCCCCCATACACACAAATATTCCAGCTTTCCTGTATGAGAGAGTCGCCTCCAGACTGAGGATTATCTACAGGAAGAACAAACGGATTATCCTCTGAAATTCAGGATGCCAGATCCTTCTCTGTTCTAACATCATCTGTCAGGAGACCCCCAAAATACATTATATAGTCACCCAAACCCCCCGAAATCAGTGCTTTCATGTAACTTTAGCCTAATGTGTATGGGGCGATGAAAGTTAACTTATTGGACGCTGCCTCTGGCCCGGCCTAATAGACCTTCATACATTGCAGCCCAGACACCATTATTAGGCATGTAAGTATTGTAGTAACTAGGCCGCCCCATACTATCGAGTACTTGGGGGAGGAGGGGATTCAGCTGAACTGTCACACCTTCTTAGATGCCATGTTTGCTTTTCACAGCAGCAAGTGGTGAAACTGCCAGGGTTTTTGTTGCAACCGCCCCTGTGCTGACCCTGTGGTGTACATCTATGTTCTGAGGCTCAAATTAGATAATTGAATAAAATAAAAAAAATAGCAAAATGTGTCTTTTATGTTTTTTTCTTTTTATAGGAATTGTTGAAGCCAATTTTCTTCTAAAATATTTTAATATCTTTTTTTTTTTCTGGTGTTTTCCTTTTAACCCCTTCACCCCCAAGGGTGGTTTGCACGTTAATGACCGGGCCAATTTTTACAATTCTGACCACTGTCTCTTTATGAGGTTATAACTCTGGAACGCTTCAACGGATCTTCACGATTCTGAGATTGTTTTCTCGTGACATATTGTACTTCACGTTAGAAGTAAAATTTCTTCGATATACCTTGCGTTTATTTTTGAAAAAAATGCAAATATGGCGAAAATGTTGAAAATTTTGCAATTTTCAAACTTTGAATTTTTTTTCCCTTAAAACAGAGAGATATGTCACACAAAATAGTTAATAAATAACATTTCCCACATGTCTACTTTACATCAGCACAATTTTGGAACCAAAATTTTTTTTTGTTAGGAAATTATAAGGGTTAAAAGTTGACCAGTGATTTCTCATTTTTACAACAAAATTTACAAAGCCATTTTTTTAGGGACCACCTCACATTTGAAGTCACTTTGAGGGGTCTATATGGCAGAAAATACCCAAAAGTGACACCATTCTAAAAACTGCACCCTCAAGGTACTCAAAACCACATTCAAGAAGTTTAATAACCCTTCAGGTGCTTCACAGGAGCTGAAGCAATGTGGAAGGAAAAAATTAATATTTAACTTTTTAGCCACAAAAATGATCTTTTACAAACGTTTTTTTATTTTCACAAGCGTAAAAGGAGAAAATGGGCAGATAAAGTTGTTGTGCAATTTCTCCTGAGTACGCCAATACCCCATATGTGGGGGAAAACCACTGTTTGGGCACACGGCAGAGCTCGTAAGGGAAGGAGCGCCGTTTGACTTTTTCAAACTAAAATTGGCTGGAATTGAGATTGGACGCCATGTCGTGTTTGGAGAGCCCCTGATGCGCCTAAACAGTGGAAACCCCCCACAAGTGACACCATTTTGGAAACTAGACCCCCTAAGGAACTTATCTAGATCTGTTGTGAGCACTTTGAACCCCAAAGTGTTTCACAAAAGTTTATAATGCCTGGGTGTGAAAAAAAAAAAAAACAATTTTCCACAAAAATAATTTTTTAGTCCCAAATTTTTGATTTTTCCCAAGGAAATTGGACCCCAAAAGTGGTTTTCCAATTTGTCCTGAGTACGCTGATACCCCATATGTGGGGGGGGGGGAAACTGTTTGGGCGCACGGCAGGGCTTGGAAAGGAAGCAGTAACGTTTTGGAATGCAAACATTGATGGGGGTCATGTTCCATTTGTAGTGCCCCAGATGAGCCTAAACAGTGGAAACCCCCCACAAGTGACCCCATTTTGGAAGCTAGACCCCCTAAGGAACTTATCTAGATCTTTAGTGAGCACTTTGAACCCCCAAGTGCTTCACACAAGTTTATAATGCCCGAGCATGAAAATAAAAAATCCTATTTTTTTCCCACAAAAATGATCTTAGTCACTAATTTTTTATTTTCACAAGGGTAACAGGAGAAATTGGACCACAAATGTGTTGTCCAATTTGTCCTGAGTACGCTGATACCCCATATGTGGGGGGGAACCACTGTTTGGGCGCATGGCAGAGCTCGGAATGGAAGGAGCACCATTTGACTTTTTCCAACCAAAATTGGCTGGAATTGAGATTGGACGCCATGTTGCATTTGGAGAGCCCTGCTGTGCCTAAACAGTGGAAACCCCCCACAAGTGCCCCCATTTGGGAAACTAGACCCCCTAAGGAACTTATCTAGATCTTTGGTGAGCAATTTGAACCCCAAAGTGCTTCACAGAAGTTTATAACGTACAGCCGTAAAAATAAAAAATCCTTTTTTTTTTTACAAAAATGATTTTTTCGCCCCCAATATTTTATTTTCACAAGGGTAACAGGAGAAATTGGACCCCAAAAGTTGTTGTCCAATTTGTCCTGAGTACGCTGATACCCAGTATGTGGGAGTAAACTACTGTATGGGCGCACGTCGGGGCTCAGAAGGGAAGTAGTGACGTTTTGGATTGCAGACTTTGATGGAATGGTCTGGGGGAGTCATGTCGCATTTGGAGAGCCCCTGATGCGCCTAAACAGTGGAAACCCCCCACAAGTGACCCCATTTTGGAAAATAGACCCCACAAGGAACTTATCTAGAAGTGTGGTGAGCGCTATGAAGCTCCAAGTGCTTCACAGAAGTTTTATAACATACAGCCGTAAAAACAAAAAAATCATTTTTTTTTTTACAAAAATATTTTCGCCCCCAGTTTTTTATTTTCCCAAGGGTAACAGAAGACATAGGACAAATTGCACAATAACTCTTGGGGTCCAGAGTACGCTGATACCCCATATGCGGGAGTAAACTACTGTTTGGGCGCATGGCAGAGCTCAGAAGTGAAGGAGCACCGTTTGACTTTTTCAACGCAGAATTGGCTGGAATTGAGATCAGACGCCATGTCACATTTGGAGAGCCCCTGATGTGCCTAAACAGCGGAAACCCCCCAATTCTAACTCCAACCCTAACCCCAACACACCCCTAACCCAAGTCCCAACCCTAACCACAAACCTAACCCTAATACTAACGTTAGCGCCAACCCTAACTTTAGCCGCAACCCTAACCCTAACGGGAAAATGGAAATAAATAATTTTTTTTAATTTTATTATTTTTCCCTAACTAAGGAGGTGATAAAGGGGGGTTTGATTTACTATTTATAGCGGGTTTTTATGATTGGCAGCTGTCACGCTAAAAGACGCTTTTTATTGCAAAAAAATAGTTTTTTGCATCACCACATTTTGAGAGCTATAATTTTTGCATATTTTGGCCCACAGAGTCATGTGAGGTCTTATTTTTTGCGGGACGAGGTGACGTTTTTATTGGTACCATTTTTGAGCACGTGACATTTTTTTGATCGCTTTTTATTTCGATTTTTGGAAGGTTATAATGAACAAAAATCAGCAATTCATGAATTTCTTTTGGGGGAGGCGTTTGTACCGTTCCGCGTGTGGTAAAATTGATAAAGCAGTTTTATTCTTCGGGTCAGTACAATTACGGCGATACCTTATTTATATCATTTTTTTTATGTTTTGGTGCTTTTATAGCATGAAAACAATTTTATATAAAAAATTATTATTTTTGCATCGCTTTATTCTGCGAGCTATAACTTTTTTATTTTTTCACTGATGATGCTGTATGATGGCTCGTTTTTTGCGGGACAAGATGACGTTTTCAGCGGTACCATGGTTATTTATCTCGGTCTTTTTGATCGCGTGTTATTCCACTTTTTGTTCAGCGGTATGATGATAAAGCATTGATTTTTTTTGCTTCGTTTTTTTTTTTTTTTTTTTTTTAAGGGGTTCATTAAAGGGGTTAACTAGTGGGACAGTTTTATAGGGGGGGGTCGTTACGGATGCGGCGATACCAAATATGTGTACTTTTATTGTTTTGGTTTTTTTATTTACAGGAAAGAAGGAATTTATTGGGAAATATTTTTTTTTTTTTATGATTTTTTTTTACCACTTTTTATTTTTATTTTTTTTACTTTTATACTTTGTCCCAGGGTGGGACATCACTGTATTTTAGCAGATCGCTGGTGTGACAGTGTGCACAGCACTCTGTCACACCAGCGATCGCTCTGGCACTGCTGCAGGCTTCCCCAGCGCCTGCTCTCAGCAGGCACTGAGGAAGCCGCCTCCCTGCAGGACCCCGGCGCCATCTTGGATCCGGGTCCTGGGAGGTAGGAAGCCCTCAGAACAGCGCGATCACATCGCGCTGCTCTGAGGGTCTCAGGGGAGCGCGCAGGGAGCCCCCTGCCTGCGCGATCCTCCCTGTGCCCCGGGTACACCGCGATCATGTTTGATCACGGTGTGCCAGGGGTTAGTGTGCCGGGAGCGGTCCGTGACCGCTCCTGACACAGTCACGGGTGTCAGCTGTGATAATCAGCTGACACCCGGCGGCGATCAGCTGCGCTCCCCCCGGGAGCGCAGCTGATCGCCCATGACGTACTATTCCGTCCATGGGAATAAGGTCCAGGGTCACATGGACGGAATAGTACGTCTGATGGCAGAGAGGGGTTAATATAGGAAAGCCTAAGGCCAGAAATAAATCCCATAAATCACTGTACATGGAGACTTTGGTATCAGATAATTTCGATCCGATGTGTTTGTGCAAAGAAAAAAGCTTTTATAAAAGCCTCAAACTTCTGTGTGTGAATCAGAGCTGAGATCTAACGTGATAGAAGATTACAGTGCGGGGAAGACGGGAAACATTCATATAGACGCCGGTGGTGATGGAGTCAGTGACGACTCTGGACAAATATGTTTCTAGAGCCGTAGTAGAAGATGAAGATGTCGTCCTCATCATGAAGTAGTTATTTCTCCTGTCACGTGTAATGAATATCTCCTGCAGTATTACTAATGCCGATTCCAGGGTCGGTAAATGAGAGGAGAATTAGCGTTATGAAAGATGAGTCTATGAGGAACGTATTCAGCTGCCGACTCCGAGGAAGAAACTGCTTGTTGTCTGTGGCCTAAATATATAGGTTTTATTAGTAGATGTAAAGAAGAGAACTAAATACTGTAAAATAATAAATCTCCTCATATGTTTCCCTTATTATCTCCAGTAATTGTATTATTACACAGGATTTTATGATGTTACATCGGCTCATCTTCTCATTCAGGTCTCTACAATATCGGATCCTCTCAGTGAAGATCTTCTATATAAGATAATTTTCCTGATTTATCCATCAAAGATGGATATGGACAGAGACAAGATGGCGGAGAGGATATTACACCTCACCCTAGAGATCCTCTTCCGGCTTACTGGAGAGGTGAGAGATTCTGATGACGTCACATTACATCATTCTTATCTATGGGAATAACAGATGGACAGAACTGGAGAGGTGAGGACTCTGGAAATGTCTGTAGTGAGATTTATTAATGTGTTTCTCCATAACCAGGATTACACAGTAGTGAAGAAGACCTCTAGTGAGCGCTGTCAGGACCCTGTGTCTGAGGGATGGGGAAGACCCCTGAGCCCAATCACGGAGGCCCCACCTCACCCACTGATACATCAGAACATCAATGACCAGAAGATCCTAGAACTCACCTACAAGATGATTGAGCTGCTGACTGGAGAGGTGACACTGCTGGGACATTACACAGTAACACTATGAAGGGATCGGGGGGATGACGGTATCATTGTATGTGTCAGGTTCCTATAAGGTGTCAGGATGTCGCTGTCTATTTCTCCATGGAGGAGTGGGAGTATTTAGAAGGACGCAAAGATATGTACAAGGACGTCATTATGGAAGTTCCCCAACCGCTCACATCACCAGGTAATAGACAGGACTAAGAACACATGGCCTATAATTATCTGTATGTAAAGAATGAATTCAGTCCCTGTATGTGTTTTCTCCAGATCTATCCAGTAAGAGGACAACACCAGAGAGATGTCCCCGTCCTCTTCTTCCACAGGACTGTAAACAAGAAGATCCCAATGTTCCTCAGGATCATCAGGTAGATGGGAGAGAAGGTGTCATGAGATCTCCCCTATGATGTGTAGACGGCTGTGAAGGTCTTGTGCTCAGTCTTGTTTTATCCACCAATATTATATGTTTTATACTTGTGTAATGAGAACGGTGGAGATGGCAGGATTAGAGCTGATCATAGATGGGACTTCTCCATCTGTCTGTGACTTTTACAATATTTATTTCAGGGTGAAGATCTGACCCATATTAATACTACAGAGCCATATGTGAGGGGTGAAGAGCGGTGTAAAGAGGAGATTCCTACATATGACTATCCAGGTGAGTAGTAACCACTAAATGCAGAGAAGTCACAGATTCTTGTCAGTCACCGGCTGTGGCTGCTTTATCGGTGGTGTAGTTCAGCCGTATTACCATGATCACCATTTTGCTTCTAGACCACAACATTCTTCTCCACCCAAAACTGTTCAAATGACTTTACTATAGATTTACTATAGAACTTACAACCTGGAGGATCCACCTACCCCCTGCGATTAGAAGATGCTGACCATTACCTGCCCAGATCTGTAAACTACAAAGCCAAATAACAGCGTACGTAGAATGTGCTGACAAGTTAAAAAATCACTTGAAGAAAAGTATTATGATGGTCCTATAAGAGAAAGTATCTCGGTACTCGGTGTACTTGCCGAGCACCGAGCATTTCCGGGATTACTCGGCGGGAACTCTGGTCTCCACCTAGCTTTTTTGGCGGACTTTACAGACTCAATCACGATGCAGGGATTGTCTGCCAGGCAATGAAACGCCGCAGCCATCTTTGTTGTGGCCGTGCAGTGATTGGTTGGCCGCACAGCATCATCAGGGGTATAAGAGACCGGACGCCGCCCTGCTCGGCGCATTCAGCTCCGGATTGAGATAGTGTAGGGAGAGCTGCTGCCGATATAGGGTCAGAATTGGGGATTTATTAGTTAGTGTGGGGTCTACCATCCTAAACTACTCAAATCCAGTTAAACCAACAGCCCTTCTAAAGGACTAATTCCGGAGTATATAGGTGCCAGTGTTATGTAGCTAGGGTAGTGTACGTCGCTCTATACACATCAGTGCAAGGCCTGCAGGCACTGTATGTGTGTATATAGATCATTGCACACATCAAGAGGGTCCATTCCCTTCCTTTGTTCTGGTGCTGCTGCTACCTGTAGGATATATTGGCCGTATGTATCTAGCCCCGGGTGTATTTGGAATACAGGCCACACATTTTTTTGTGTTATACAGCACTAGTTAGCCCAAAAATAAAAAAAAAACTGGGCACACATTTGTCATAGTGGTATCTCCGTGGCAGCTCATATCTGTGCTTGCTCAAAGTTTGGCCAGTTTAGGCCGGTTTTCCTTTTTTTGTCCTTGGTGTCACATTCCTTATATACAGCACTATGTTGCATTATTTTAAAAAACAGGCCACATTTTACAGTGGGATCTATCTCTGACACGCCTCATACATCCGTGTGCCAAAAATTGAGGCATTTTAGGCCTAAATTCCCTATTTTGGGCAGTCTGTCACTCTCGTTATATCCAGCATTCTTTTGCATCCACAAAAAAAAAAAATTACAGTGGGGTATGTCGGTAAAAAGATTTCTGTTTCAAGTTGTTATGGCAGCTTCATGACTGTGTTAAATGCTCCAACTACTATCATCATCTTCAGCCTAGAGGCAGTCACTGCGCAGATAGAAAGTCTGAGTGGCAGAGGGTGAACGCTTAGGTGGTGTTGTACTCTGTATTGTACTCTGTATTACGAAGGCTAAATCTTCTTGATGAAATCATGTCTGGAAGAGCCATAGCAAGATAATGTTGAAGATCATGGAGACAGAACTCTCAACTACTGAAGCCGGGTGTTCCTGGGCAGGATTCTGACAAGACCTCACCTACTAATGCTGAACTGGTTGGATGATGATGTTTAAAAGGAGCCCATGCTTTTTCTACAACTGAAGCTAGAGATTTTGACATTTCGGATGCATTTCCAGAGATGTCAATTGGGGAGTGTGGTGGTCGGAGATGTGACTTCTACACCACCACACGAGCTGCCGCCTCTCCACCACCCGAGGTGCCGCACCCACCAACTTCTGTCTCTTTCCCATTCTCCCGCTGAATGAAAGTCAGCAAGGACAAGGTCCTCTCCCCTCTGTAACAGTCTGTCATCGTAATTTTTTTGGGGGGTAAACGATATCTATTACTATGTATGTAACCCCTTGTCATTTACAGCCCCATGGAATTAATGGCGCTATATAAATAATTAAGTAATAATACTATATGGGTGTTTCCACTAGACAATACATCAAACATGTTATTGAAGGAATTTTTTTTTTTTGACAACTGTTCAGCTGTGCACAAACTATGTCAACTTGGTAGCTATACCCTAGTGGGTATTTGCACAGTGTCATGTTGACTACAGTCCCCAGATGTTATCTAGGTCCCTAATTTCACCTCTACTTCAGCAGCATGATGAATTAATAGGAAAAGCACGTGGTATTGGTGTAGCTGTTGTTTTCTTGACAAAGAAACTCAAATAGCATCAATGAGGTGGTTTAGCCGCACACGGAATGGAGAAATAGTAAAGATGACAATTGACAAATAGTTTCACATTTGAGGTAAAACGCACTTCAACAAGTTGCTTTAACTCTTACAACATTATATTCCAAAGCGTTGAAGAAAAAGATGAATATATTGTGACCCAAATAGGTATGAATAATTAATCACACAAATGATGTAACATAATTCTAAACATACACAAGCTATCAGTGGGGAAATTATTTTCCACCAACATTTTTAAGTATGAGACTAGTGTCCTAGTGTCGTCTTGTGGAATGATATGAGCCACTGAAAACTGTCAAGGCTGCGTCCCCTGTTTCCGGGCGGAAGGAATAGGGTAACTCTCAGGCCCCATTACACCGAAAGAGGGGTTGTGTTTAGACAGGGAGCCTGGCGGAAGCTAAGGGGGAAAAAAAATCAAAGCAGGAGTGAGTCCCCAGCTGTGACCGTGTGAGCAGCAAGGGGGGCAGTGCATTATGCACCCGAAGCGCCAACGCTGCGGCGAAATGCAGCAGACAGACCTGGTGACCAAGAGGCATGGGGCCAGCTTAAGAGAAAGAGGGCAAGACCTCAAAGATTTGTGGCGTGGACAAGCAAGCGCATAGGAGGCTGCAAAGGACTGTTTCCGTTGGCTCCCGCCACAAAAGGCGGTACTGCCATTTATCAAGGCGCCATGTGACCAGTGACCGCCATAGAGCGAGGCGCTGTGCGCTCCTGGACCGTGAGTACAGCGCACGTGCGCAGTACAGAGAGCCAGGTCATGCCACATGTTCAGCGTGGATAACCAATAATTATAAGACACAGAGGAATGAGAGAGGATGTTGGTATGGTCAGCATGTTATTCTCTCAACATTTTCACAAACTTTTCACTCCTTTTGAGAGTCCACTGTGCCTCAGGGCGATGGGAGGGTCTGAGAAAACTCTCCCTGAACTTTGCCAGTGTTCCACTGCCTCTGCTGGATTGGAATTGTGTCTCTCTCACCTGTACTCCTTGCTTGGCCAACAAACTGTGACCTCTGCTGCCAGCCTTTTCATATGGGAATTTTTTTTAATTCCGCAAGAAGGGCCCTCTGATCCTCCAATATTTTAGTACACCTGTCTGCCTCTGGAATAAGAGCTAGGAAGTTCTCCTGGTAGCGTGGGTCACCAATCAGTATTGCTCATCACCCAAAATTTCGAAAACGTGAGGGTGACGGGAAAGGCAGCGGAACATAAACTCAGCCATGCGTGCAAGACTGCTAACAGTCAATACTTCCGTGTCCTCACCGAGAGGATGACTGACCCATGCTCTCCTCCTCCTACTTGTCCTCAGGCCTCCTCGACTTTTGACTAACCTCTGTAATATAATTGTAAATACACCCCTGTAGTTTTTATCTCCCCCACCTCATTTTAAGTTGTCACGAGCAGGATTTTTTTTGGGGGGGTTTAATTATTATCGTTGTTACTTAGTGTAGATTGTAAGCTGTCACGAGCAGGGTCGTTTTATTTCTGTATAATTGTATTATTGTTATCGTTACTTAGTGTACACTGTGTTCCAAATTATTATGCAAATAATATTTTCTCAGATTTTCCCAAATTACCTATACAAATTTCAGTTATTGTAATTTTCCAGTCAAATAACTATTAGAGTACAATTGAAAGGTTTTTGTACAAACTGCCTATGATAACAGTATATTTTTTAAAAAATAAAACACTCAAACTGCACTTAAAATGCATGTTCCAAATTATTATGCACAGCAGAGTTTTCAACCTTTACATTTTAATAAAGAACAAAAAAATGTCAATTTTTGAAATGATAAGCATTAGCAGGTTATTACAAACTGAAATCAAACAGTTTTCAACTCAAAACTTTATTCTAGGTGATGTTACATTTGCACATAGGACCCCTTGTTCGAAAGGAGCTTCTGAACTCTCTCGTCCATTGAATTTGTCAGGTTTTGGATGGTTTCTGCTTCAATTGTTTTGCATGAGGACAGAATACCCTTCCAGAGCTGTTGCTTAGATGTGAACTGCCTCCCGCCATCATAGACACTCCTTTTGATGATGCTCCAGAGGTTCTCAATGGGGTTGAGGTCAGGGGAGCATGGGGGGCTACACCATAAGTTTGTCCCCTTTTAATCCCATAGCAGCCAGAGATGCAGATGTGTTATGTGCAGCATGAGACGGTGCATTATCATGCATGAAAATGATCTTGCTGCGGAATGAACGGTTCTTCTTCTTGAACCATGGCAGAAAGTGCTGTTTGAGAAACTCAGCATACACTATGGAGTTCATCTTTACCCCTTCAGGGATCCTAAAGGGGCCGACAATCTCTCTCCCCATGATTCCAGCCCAAAACATTACTCCACCTCCTCCTTGTTGGCGCTGTAGCCATGTTTGCATGGGGTGTCCATCAACCAGCCATCCTCCACTCCATCCATCTGGATCATCGAGCGTTGCACGGCACTCATTGGTGAACAAAACAGTTTTGAAGTCAGTCTTCATGTGTTGTTTGGCCCACTGGAGCCGTTTCTGCTTGTGTTCAGTGGATAGAGGAGGTCGACAGGATGGCTTACGCACAGCTGCAAACCTCTGAAGGACCCTGCATCTTGTTGTTCGGGGGACGTTGGAGGCACCAGCAGCTTCAAAAACTTGTCTGCTGCTATGACAAGGCTTTTTTGCCGCTGCTTTTTTAACCTGACCTAATTGCCTATAGGAAAGAGTCCTCAATTTTCCCTTATCAGCACGCACACGTGTGTACTGTGAATCAGCTACATACTTCTTGATTGTGCGATGATCACGATGAAGTGTCTTGGCAATGTTGATTGTAGTCATGCCTTGACCTAAACACTCCACAATTTGTTGCTTCTCAGCAGCCGACACATCCTTTTTCTTTCCCATTTTGGCAGAAAATGTAGGCTGCTTAATAATGTGGGACAGCCTTCTTAAGTACGGTAGTCTTGCCTTTCATTGGACACACCTGCCAAACTAATTAGCACAGGTGTCTGCAATTGCTTACAGTGATATAAAGAGCCCTGACACACATCACCATCAGTGAGTTTAACTGACAAACAAAAAAATTCTTACCTTATCACTCCTAAACAATTTTTGCATAATAATTTGGAACACAGTGTAGATTGTAAGCTGTCACGAGCAGGGTCGTTTTATTTCTGTTTAATTATTGTATTATTGTTATCGTTGTTACTTAGAACTGTTGTTTTTCAAAAGGTTAAACTGTAAATATGTGTGCGCTATATAAATAACTATAAATATTCATATTAGAACACAGAGAAGCAGGATGGAGACGTTAATGATGGCGTCATTTATGCTCACCATCTTGTTGGATTCTTCAAACTTTTGGAGGATGGTACGTATGTCTGACATCCATGTCCACTCCTGAGATCTTATGTGTGAAGTCAAAACTGAATACCGACATCATTGTTAATGCTGGTAAACTAGTCACCAAATGCCCTCTTCTGCTCACAAATCCTTTCCAACATCTGCAGTGTAGAGTTCCAACTCCTGGGGACATCACTCACCAGTCGGTGAGCCAGAAACTGCAAGTGCTGCTGAAGCACGGCAAGGGCGGATGAAGCTGTAGCTGACTTTCTAAAATGGGTATGCAGAGCGTTGTACTTTTTCTAGCAGATCTGGCAGCTCCGTGTTGCTTTTCAGAAAACGTTGACCAATGAGGTTAAGTGCATTTGCCAGGCATGGCACGTGTCTGAGCTCGCCTCGCCACAGAGCAACCACCAGGTTCCAGCCATTGTCACACACAACCATGCCTGGCTGTGGGGTCAGCAGTGTCAGCCACAGATCTGTCCACAACTCTTCATCATTGTACCTTTTGTTACCTAAACATATTAGCTTCAGCACAGCCTTTTGCCGCTTTGATAAGGCAGTGCTTCCAGCATTTGACTGATGTGCTACTTTTGGAGATAAAGGCTGAAGAGGAGGAGGTTCAGGAGCTGTAGACTGTGGGGGCAACCCAGATTTATGTAGGGTCAGCAATACTAGGGGTTGGGAGGACGTGCACCATACCAAGGTCGGAGTGGGTCCCGGTTTCCACTATGTTAACCCAGTGTGCCCTCAGTGACATGTACCGTCCCTGACCACAAGCACTTGTCCACTTGTTTGTGTTTAGGTTGAGTTTCCAAATAACAGCATTGTGGAGGACACTGGTCTTCGTCCCTGACCACAAGCACTTGTCCACGTGTTTGTGTTTAGGTGGAGTTTCCAAATAACAGCATTGTGGAGGACACGGGTAATGTGGGACACGTGCCTGTGTAATGCCGGGATGGCACACCGTGAAAAATAGTCCTGCTTGTTCTTGTCCTTGGGGCGATCCTCAACTCTGCCCTCTCTTTCAAGCTACAAATCCAAGCCTTTGCCTCCTCTGGCCCACTACAACTCAAAAACCTTTCCTGGATCCGTACATTACAAGAAACTTCAAAAATATTTGTGCACGCGCTCATGAGCTCCCGCCTCGACTAGTGCAACCTTATACTCTCTGGCCTCCCCTCTAGCACTCTTACACCACTCAAATCTATCCTAAACTCTGCTGCCAGAGTAATCCAACTGTCCCTCCTTTATTCTCCAGCCTCTCCTCTGTCAGGCGCTTCACTGCCTTCCTATTGCCCATAGGCTACAATTCAAGAGCCTAAGGGCCTGTGCACACATTGCGGATTTGCCTGCGGATTTTTCCGCGCCGAAACCGCACCTCTTGGCAGAAACCGCAGGCGCGGTTTTGACGCGGTTTTGGCGCGGTTTTGATGCGTTTTTTGGTGCGGTTTTGATGCGTTTTTTCTCATGCGGTTTTGTATGCGGTTTTTACAGCTAAATAAAGATATGTTGTTTAACAAAAAAAAAAAAAGATTTGTGATGTCATTTCTTGCCCAACCTCCTCTTTTACATTTGTCCAACCCACACTCCATTACACACACACAGATAGAGATAGGCCGGCGTCGCACTTGCGAGTGTGATGCGAGTAAGTCGCACGACTTTCTCGCATCAACACCCGGCACGGCTGCCCGCTCTCGGACCCGAGTGTGCGGCTACATGTATTTCTATGCAGCCGCACATTCGGGTCCGAGAGTGGGCGGCCGTGCCGGGTGTTGATGCGAGAAAGTCGTGCGACTTACTCGCATCGCACTCGCAAGTGTGACGCCGGCCATAGATAGATAATAGATACCAGTAGATAGATAGATAGATAGATAGACAGATAGATAGATAAAATGGTACATAAATAGTTAAAGACACACACGCGTATACATACACAAAATAACGCAATAGTTAATAAAAAAAAAAAATATAGGAAAAAAAATGGCGTGGGCTCCCGCGCAATTTTCTGCGCCAGAGGGGGAAAGCAGACAGCCGGGGCCAATATTTCTAGCCTGGGAAGGGGTTAATACCCATGGATCTTCCCAGGCTATGAATATCAGCCCGCAGCTAGCCTTCACCGGCTATTAAAATAGGGGGACCCCCCCAAAAAAAATGACGTGGGGTCCCCCTATAATTTATAGCCAGACAGGCTAGGCAGACAGCTGCGGGCTGATATTCATAGCCTAGGAAGGGGCCATGGATATTGGCGCCCCCCCCCTGGCTAAAAATACCAGCACCCAGCCGCCCCAGAGTTGGCGCATCTGTACGATGCGCCAATTCCGGCACTTAGCCCCTCTCTTCCCACTCCCCTGTAGCGGTGGGATATGGGGTAATAAGGGGTTAATATCACCTTGCTATTGTAAGGTGATATTAAGCCCGGTTAATAATAGAGAGGCGTCAATAAGACGCCTATCCATTATTAATCTTATATTAATAAAGGGTTAAAAAAAACAACACAATGAAATAAAACACAACACGGTTTTCATATCTTTATTACACACTCAGATCCAAGCGACGCCCTCGATCTCCTGTAAAAAAAACGTAAAAAAATAAAACAACCGTATACTCCCTGTCCGACGCAGTCCAATTAATAACGAGTGTCCCACGACGGTCTCCCCTATAGAACAGTGACGTCAGATGATGTCACCGTTCTATAGGGCCTCCCAGTGTTGCACTGACAGGAGACAATGGCTCCTGCAGTGCATCACTGAGTCCATTCTCTCACTTTATGGCAATGCTGCGTGGGAATTTTCTCACCCAGCATTGCCGTGAGAGAATGAACTGTAGTGACGTCATTCTCTCCCGGCGGCAGAGCGATACACAGATGGATGGCGTCGGGGAAGAGGTGAGTATGTGCTCAATGTTATGTGTTGTATGTTACTGTATGTTATATGTTCTGTATGTCATTATATGTTCTGTATGTCATGTAATTTTTTTTTTTTTTTACATTCAGCAGTGCACATTAGCCGGATGATGGGACTACTACTGTCCCATCATTGGCTAATGTGTCAGTCACTGTCACTGTAGCAGGCATAGCCGGATGGGACTTGTAGTCCCATCCGACGATGCCTGCATACACGGAGACACGCACACAGCCCCGCACACCGCCGCACATACACAGCCCCGCACACCGATCGCGCACACCGATCACGCAGACACCGGCACACAATCACCGCCCACACACATAGCGCCGCACACTATACACGCCCACGCACCGCCCACACACATAGCGCCGCACACTATTCACGCCCACGCACCGCCCACACACTTCCCTCCTCCCGAACTGCAGCGGTTTCAGCCGCAGCAAACCCGCAGATCTTTTTTAGATCTGCGGTTTTGCTGCGGAAGTGCCCGACTCAATGCAAGTCAATGAGCGCCGAACCGCTGCGGTTCCGCACAAAGAATTGACATGCTGCGGAAATTAAAACGCGCGTTTTTTTCCGCAGCATGTGCACAGCAGACCTGCGGTTCCCATAGGGATTCATTGGCTGTGCATTGTGCTGCGGGTTGGATGCGTTTCCGCTGCGTTCAAAACCGCAGCGGAAACGCATCTAAAACCGCAAAGTGTGAACGGGGCCTAAGTATGACCTACAAAGCCTTCCAGAATCTGTCTCCTCCAAACATCAGTGACATCGTCTCCCAATGTCCGACTAGCTCATAACTTATTCAACGCTAACCCAGTGTGCCATCAGCGAGATGTACCGTCCCTGCCCACAAGCACTTGTCCGTGGTTAGGTGCACTTTCCCTGTAACAGCATTGTTGAGGGCCCGGGTAATGTGGTGGGACATGTGCTTGCTTGTGTAATGTCGTTACGGCAGACTGGGAGAAATAGTGGCGGGTGGGGACCGAGTACCTTGCTCCGGTCACCGCCATCAGGTTGCGGAAAGCTTCCGTCTTCCACGAGCCTAAAATGCAACATTTCCATCGCAAATAGACGAGAAATGTGTGAATTTAGTACTATGGCGTTGGCTGCGTATTTCCGCTTGCGTTCCAAGGACTGGGGTATGGACAACTGAACGCTGCGTTGGGACAAGGACATGGACGTGATTCTTAATGGTGCTAGTTGAGTTGGTGTGCAACTACAGATGCAGGGCAGGAGGCATTTTTGCATGCACCATGGACAGGGGATTGGCTTGCACGCACATAAGCAGAAGACGCATTGGTATCACCCGCAGACACTGTTCATGGAGCCTGGTGTTCAACCAACAAAGTCGGGTGCATTGCTGCCATGTGCCTGATCATGCTGGTGGTGGTAATGCTGGAAGTTTACTATCCCTGCTGATGCGGGCATGGCCGGTGGTGCAAATGGCCTTTTTGGGGTTATCGGCAAAGTATTTAAAAAACAACAAGACTGTTAGGGGGACATTCATTGTCTTCCTCTCCCACACCACCTCTACACCTGTCTTTCGGTGTTCCCCAAGGCTCTTTTCTAGGACCCCTGCTCTTCTTCAGCCTGGGACAGCTGATGTAATGGCACGGTTTGCAATACCATCACTACGCCAATGACACGTAGATCTACCTGAACCTGACACCACCTCCTTACTGACCCATATCACACGTCTTCCCGCTATATCATCCTTCTTTTCTGCTCGCTTTCAAAAAGTGGACATGGACAAGTCAGAAAACATCATCTTTCAAGCATATCACGCTGAGTAGACATGAGAGCTGTGTATGCATCATTTGGTACCACTTTAGTAAGTAGGTGACTAAAGGGTATGCCACACTAAACAATATCGCTAACGGGATCGCTAAAAAACGTCACTATTTAGCGATCCCGTTAGAGATATTGTTCAGTGCGGCAGCTTCCAGCGACGAGCTTCCTGCTGTGATCTCGCTCGTCGCTGGAATCGTTCCGGACCCTATTTCATCGCTGGCGCTCCCGCTGGGTAAGTATCTAATCGCTGTGTGGCACCTTTTCTTAGCGATTTAGCGGTACTTTTGTACCGCTAAAGTCGTTAAGAAGATCGCTAACGGCGATAGCGTCGTTAACTATATCGCTAAATGTGGCCGCATTTAGCGATATAGAAACAATCCCGCTAGCGATCTCATTAGTATGCAACGCTAACGAGATCGCTAGCGGGATAGCTTAGTGTGGCAGTACCTTTAGCCCTAGAGAAAATGATTTTCCAGACATTCACAGCCTTTTTTGCACATTTATTGCAGCTGTGATTTTTATCTTGTTGGTGTGGTAAATTTCAAAGTAATCATCAATACCATCGTCGTCCATATCTTGTAAAGAGGAAATCTGGTGTTTCCAAGGGTCGTGGTTATGTACGTTTAGTGGCATTCCTTTAACAGTGCTCGTTACACTATGACAAATAATTTTCAACTGGGACATTTGTATCTTATTGTTAATATGTATGGGTGAAGATGAAGAAGCTTGTGCCACGAGTGCGTTTATAGTTACGGACGGTGCACTCCTCTTTAAAATTAGTTCTTCACGAGCATCCATCAGTTTGTTTGCTTTTCCTCTGACACTGATCTGCTTTCTGTAATTCAGCATCTCATCAACATGTTGCACTTTGCCCTTTATACAGACACGTGCGTGTTTGGCAACATATTTTGGACGGGCATTTCTTAAGCCGAGTCTCATACGTGCATCTGTTACACCGATCTTCTGACGGGCATGAAACCGATTCTGGTAATTGATGGTGGCTAAACGACTAATCATTGTAGGCTGTATCCTGGCTCTCATACCTCCCATAGCCACTGCTGTTATTAATCATGTACTTTCCCATTCCTGTCATCACCATACCTTTTCCTAATCACTTCATCCAACGATTCGTCCGCCATATTTTTACTAAAACCCTGCACCTTCCCAGGAGCAACTGTGTAGGAAACCACATTACAGTTTTGCAAGATGTTTATTATGCCCCTAAAAAAATTTACGCACTATGTTGATATCTACCCCCAGGGGGAATTGTTTGCCAGCCAGTGTATGGCCATTCCAAGTCTAGGTGACCCGCTCCTTTAAATTGAGCATAGTTTTTAATCAGGCCTTCCTCCACGGCTCATCATCCACCACCACTAGATCACCAGGGTTAACGTGTTCCATGCTGCTACAGCCAGTGTCAAATTCCTAACAAGGGTGGGTGGTTATGCTGGGCGTAAAATACTTTGTTATGGAAAAGGTTGAGGTGTACCCCACAGGGGAAAATGTTTGCCAGCCCATAAACTTAGGGTATGTGCATTCCAAGTCTAGGAGACCCGCTCCTTTAAATTGGGCCTAGATCACCAGGTTTAACGTGTTCCGTGCTGCTACAGCCATTGTCAAAATCCTAACAAGGGTGGGTGTTTTTGCTGGGTGTTAAATACTTGTTATGGAAAAGGTTGAGATGTACTTCACAGGGGAAAATATTTGCCAGCCCATACACTTAGGGTATGGGCATTCCAAGTCTAGGAGACCCGCTCCTTTTTAATGGGACATTTTTTGGTAAGAGGCTCTCCTCCCTTTTTCTTCCAAGGGATTGGAGTTATTGGGGTGCATATGACTTGGTAGCAGGGCAGGCCTTGCAGTCAATGCATAAGAAAAACAGAATGGGAGTACAAAATGAATAATGTGAAGTGGATTTTCCTTGACCCATCCAGTACCTGGGTTCAAAGGCTTATTGGGGTGCATATGACTTGGTAGCAGGGCAGGCCTTGCATTCAATGCAACATTTTTTTATGGAAGCCATCCTGGACATCTCGTGAAAGGGGTATTGGGATGCGTTGTAATTCTTGGCAGACCATCCACTCACTGCATAGGCTGTAACAGTTTAGGATACCCACTGTTTAACCCCTTCATGACCCAGCCTATTTTGACCTTAAAGACCTGGCCATTTTTTTCACTTCTGACCAGTGTCCCTTTATGAGGTAATAACTCAGGAACGCTTCAACGGGTCTTAGCGATTCTGAGACTGTTTTTTCGTGACATATTGGCCTTCATGTTAGTGGTAAATTTAGGTTGGTAATTTTTGCGTTTATTTGTGAAAAAAATGACAATTTGGGGAAAATTTTGGAAATTTCGCAATTTTCAAATTTTGAATTTTTATTCTGTTAAACCAGAGAGTTATGTGACACAAAATAGTTAATAAATAACATTTCCCACATGTCTACTTTACATCAGTACGATTTTGGAAACAAATTTTTATAATAAGGGTTAAAAGTTGACCAGCGTTTTCTCATTTTTACAACAAAATTTACAAAACCATTTTTTTAGGGACCACCTCACATTTTAAGTCACTTTGAGGGGTCTATATGGCAGAAAATACCCAAAAGTGACACCATTCTAAAAACTGCACCCCTCAAGCT
The DNA here is from genome assembly GCA_033576555.1 of Oophaga sylvatica. Taxonomy (NCBI): domain Eukaryota; kingdom Metazoa; phylum Chordata; class Amphibia; order Anura; family Dendrobatidae; genus Oophaga; species Oophaga sylvatica. Next base: position 22,835 of record JARQOD010002942.1, read on the forward strand.
ACTCAAAACTACACTACAAGAAGATTATTAACCCTTCATGTGCTTCACAGGAACTAAAGCAACGTGGAAGGAAAAAAATGGCCATTTTAATTTTTCCAACAAAAATTTTCTTTTAGCATCAATTTTTTCATTTTTACACTGGCAACAGGATAAAATGGATCCTAAAATTTGTTGGGCAATTTCTCCTGAGTACACCGATACTTCATATGTGGTCATAAACCAGTGTTTGGGTGAACGGCAGGGCTCAGAAGGGAAGGCGCGCCATTTGACTTTTTGAATGAAAATATGCTTGAATATTTAGCAGTTGCCATGTCGCATTTGGAGAGTCCCTGTGTGCCTAAACATTGGAGCTCCCCCACAAGTGACCCCATTTTGGAAACTATACCCCCCAAGGAACTAGATGCATAGTGAGCACTTTGTACCCCCAGGTGCTTCACAAATTGAGCCGTAAAAAAAAGAAAGTACTTGTAAGGTTCTGTGTACATGTTCCTGAAACTCAGTTTTTCCGTCAGCCATTTTACTTTCTGTCTTGCTGCAGCTGTCTTGCCCTCAGTCAATATGGAGTTTCCAGCTTGCATGTTCCCGCCCTGATTCTCTCCCTCTTGCTTCTTAAGCAGCCACAGCTGAGCAATCAGTGCTTCAGAATCAAGCCTGCAGTGTACCTGTGACCTGACTCCTGGAAGCCTTGGACCTTGTACTCCAGTTATTTCCTATTGTGGAACTTTGGAACACTCGTGGACTTTGGAACCTTGCTATTTGATAAATCCACGTTTGCATGGACTTATGGTAACAGAGAAGAGATCCTGAACCTGTTGTGGAGAGTGATTGCTGAGCTTAAGTTACTCTGGCCTGCTGTGTCTCCTGCTTTTGTATCTGCAAACTGTGTGACTATTATTGCCACTTGTATGAAGTAATACAAGACCTTCTATATCAAACCTGTGACTCCTGTGTTTTCATCGCACCCAAGCACAAGACACTATATGAACTGTACTCCTTACATTACAAGATTCTGAAGCCAAACGTTAGTGTCTGCTGGGTCTGGAAAGGCTGTGTCTGCTGTAACTGTGGATATCAGATGTCCGGTTGAACTTTCTGTGATGATAGTGGTTGTGACTTCTCACAACCATTCCAGGTGAGCAGTTCCCTTAATTTTTTTTCTCTCTGCAGTGTTACCACAGGTAAACACTATTGTTTTTTTTTTTTCTTCTTCTCTCTCCTTCCAGTACTCCTGTCTTAAAAGATCTGGAAAATGGAGGCCCGCATAAAGGAACTTTGCGGAGTGACTGATAATATCCTTGCAGATTTGCAGACTATAAAAACCCGTTTTACAAACCTACAGGACCTCACTAATCACAATTTGCAAGTGTTTGGACAGACTGCCCAGGATTTGCGAGCCAGGATTGAGGTTCTAGAGGAGCGAGTCCATGCTCCTGCCGTAGCCCCGAGTTCTGGGATTCCCAAGTTGCCCCCTTTTTGTTTTGGCGGTGAACGTGAGAAATTCAGGGGATTTATTAATCAATGCAATCTTTTTTTTCTGCACATGCTTCACAATTTCCCACTGAACGATCTAAAGTGCTTACTATAATTATGTTGCTTACCAACAAGGCTTTGATGTGGGCAAACCCTCTGATTGAGACTGAGGATGAATGTTTGGATCATCTTGATGCTTTCATTTCAGCCATGGGACAGGTGTTTGATGACCCCAATCGAGGTGCAACAGCTGAAGCAGCCATGTTAGCTTTGCGCCAAGGTAAGCACTCGGTAGCTGAATATGCCTTGGATTTCAGGAGATGGGCCCTTGATACCACCTGGGATAGTTCCGCCAAAAAATCTATTTTTCGAAAAGGGTTATCTCCGCTGATTAAGGATGAACTTGCTTGTGCCGACCCTCCCACTGCGTTAGGTGACTTTATTAACTACTGCATCCGTATTGATACTCGTCTGACTGAACGCAGGCAAGAGAGATGGTTCGAAAGCAATCGCACTAACCTTTTCCTACCTTCCTCTCCAGCTAAGGAACCTTTGAGTAGGATCACACGGGAACCTGAACCTGAACCCATGCAGGTAGACTCTTTACAACGACGGGTTAGTGATGCACGCAAGGAACATCGTTTTAAGGAGAATCTATGTTTCTATTGTGGTAAGTCAGGGCACTTCATTATAAACTGCCCCAGCTGTTCTCGTAAGACTACTGCAGCACTCATTCACTGTGAGTGTTGCGAGAGGGGATCTGTCAGGTCCGAGCCTCAGGCTCCAGAGAGATCTGCAGCAACAGATCTTGATTTCTCGGACTTAAACTCCGTTACCTCTGAGGACGTTGACTGTGTAAACGCTGCAATTTTTCAAGTTTCCTCAGCGGTGTCCCAGCTGAGTTGTAAGAAAAACAATTCTCATTGCTTTCTTTCCATCAAACTCTGGGTTGACTCAGCTTGGGTGTCTAGCTCTGCTATGATCGACTCAGGGGCAAGTGGAAATTTTATGGATGTCTCCTTTGCTCTGAAACAGGGGATACGTTCAGTGAAGAAGGCTACTCCAGTACAGATGGAAACTGTGGATGGCTCCCTGCTGACCTCTGGACCAGTGGATCAGGAAACAGAGCCTTTGAGGGTTCTTATGGGTAAAGATCAACAAGAGAAACTGTCCTTTATGCTTATCTCTTCTTCCCACTTTCCCATTATTCTAGGGCTACCATGGCTGCAGGCTCAGAATCCTACCATTAACTGGGAGACCAAGGAATTACACTTTCCAGAGAAACAGATAAGTCCAAAAGTTTCAGCTTGCTCTGTTCCTAAAGGAACCTTGTCAGTCCCTGAACTACCAGCTGTATACCAGGACTATGTGGATTTATGTGACAAGAAGAACGCTGACCAGCTTCCCCCTCACCGTCCATATGATTGTCCAATTGAATTATTGCCTGGAGCAGAGATACCTTTTGGTAAGATCTACCCCTGGCGGGGCCCGAGCTAAAGGCTTTAAAGGATTACATAGATGAAAATCTAGCCAAGGGCTTCATACGCCCCTCTTCATCTCCTGCAGGTGCACCCATCTTCTTTGTAAAGAAGAAAGATGGATCTCTGAGACCCTGCGTAGATTATAGGGAACTCAATAAGGTTACTATTAGAAACCGTTATCCATTGCCTTTAATCCCTGAGTTATTGGAGAGAGTGCGACATGCCAAAATTTTCTCTAAACTAGATCTCCGTGGGGCCTATAACTTAGTCCGTATTAGACCTGGGGATGAATGGAAGACTGCATTCAGGTCACGCTATGGACACTTTGAATATCTAGTTATGCCTTTTGGTCTGAGTACCGCCCCAGCCACTTTCCAACACTTGGTGAATGACATCTTCAGGGATCTTCTAGATACATTCGTGGTGATTTATTTGGATGATATTCTAATTTTTTCTAACTCCACAGAGGAACATCATGGACATGTGAGAATGGTCTTGGAACGTCTAAGACAAAATCATCTTTACATCAAACTTGAAAAGTGTGAATTCCATAGGACCGAAATTCAATTTCTGGGTTATGTACTGTCTACACAAGGAATTAGTATGGATGGAAGCAAGACCCAAGCCATCAAGGATTGGCCAAGTCCTAGAAATGTGAAGGAGGTGCAGCGCTTCATCGGGTTTGCCAACTTCTATAGACGTTTCATTAGGAATTTCTCTGAGGTAGTGTCACCTATCACCCAACTTACCCGGAAAGAGTCTAGGTTCTCCTGGACTCCCCAAGCCCAGGAAGCATTTTCCCGTCTAAAAGATAAGTTTACCACTGCACCTATCTTAGTACATCCCAACCCCGAACTTGCCTTTATAATAGAGGTGGATGCTTCAGACTGTGCCGTTGGAGCTATACTCTCTCAGAGAACAGGTGAGAAGAATGTCTTGCATCCCTGTGCCTTCTTTTCCCAGCAGTTGTCTTCGGCTGAGAGGAACTACGATGTGGGCAATAGAGAGTTGTTGGCCATTATTGCCGCCTTCAAAGAATGGAGACACCTTCTTCAGGGAGCTGCACAGCAAATAGTCGTCCTGACAGACCATCGTAACCTTGAATTTATCAGGTCGGCTAAGTGCCTGACTCCTCGCCAGGCTCGCTGGAATCTTTTCTTAAACCAATTTAATTTTATCATTTCTTATAGACCAGGATCGCGCAATGGAAAGGCTGATGCACTCTCTAGGATTTATTCAGCAGAGACACGTCCACTTACTCCTCCTAAGACTATTCTTCCTGACTCTAGATTCCTGGGAGTGATTCATAATCAAGACCTACTTAAGGACATCAAGGAAGCATACCATGCGGATTCCTTTTTGGCACAACCCCCAAGGGACGTAAGTCTTGTCTTTAAGAATGGTGTGTGGATTCAGGGACAACGTCTGTATATTCCTGAAACAGTCAGATTGAGAGTATTGCAACTCATTCACGATTCCAAGATAGCTGGGCATAGAGGAATTCTAAAGACACAGGAATTTCTTTCTCGTTTCTTTTGGTGGCCCACTTGCAGGAAGGATGTTTTAAACTATGTCACTTCATGTGAAGTCTGTGCAAGATGCAAAACACCTCGCTCCTCACCAACTGGTCTGTTGCAACCTCTTCCCACCCCGTCCCGCCCGTGGGGATCCATTTCTATGGACTTCATTGTGGAGTTACCAACCTCTCAAGGGAAGAACACCATTCTAGTGGTGGTTGATCGTTTAACAAAAGCAGCTCATTTTATCCCTTGTGTCGGCTTACCCACTGCAAGACAGACATCAGATTTGATGATTAAAAATGTTTCGCTTACATGGAGTACCAGATGAGGTTATTTCGGATCGAGGGGTGCAATTCACTTCAAGGTTTTGGCAAAATTTCTGTGCAGCATTGGACATTAAAGTGAACCTTTCTTCTGCTTTTCATCCTCAGACTAATGGACAGACGGAACGAACCAATCAGACCCTGGAGCAGTATCTTCGCTGCTTTATCTGCCACCTACAGGATGATTGGGTGGATCTACTTCCACTGGCTGAGTTCTCTTATAACAACTCTCAGAGCGCCTCCACTAAGCAGTCTCCTTTTTACTCCAATTTAGGTTATCATCCTAATATTCTTCCTCGATTTCCCATAGAAACGCCTTTGCCAGCAGTGACTGAAAGAATCACGTCTTTACAAAAGAATATGGATCTTCTAAAGGGAAATCTGGAATTGGCTCAGGAAAGGTACAAGAAAGCCGCAGATAAATTTTGTAAACCTGCACCAGCTTTCAAGGTAGGAGACCTGGTCTGGCTGTCAACCAGAAATCTTAAGTTAAGAATTCCATCATCTAAGTTGGGACATAAATACATTGGACCTTATAAAATCAGTAAAATTATAAGTGCTGTCGCTTGTCGTCTTCAACTGCCCAGAACTATGAGAATCCACCCTGTTTTTTATGTATCTCTACTAAAGGCTGCGACACCCAATACGTTTCCTGGACGTTCTTCTCCTTGCCCTGACCCAGTGCTAGTCGATGGTCAGGAAGAATTTGTGGTGGAAAGGATTCTAGATTCCAGGTTGTATAGAAATCAGTTACAATATTTGATTAAATGGCAGGGCTACCCAGTGGAGGACAACTCATGGGAACCAGTCAATAACGTTAATGCTCCTCGCTTGCTCCGTCAGTTTCATCAGAGGTACCCACACAAGCCTGGTCTGAGGTCATCCGGAGGTTGTCCCTAAGGGGGGAGTAATGTAAGGTTCTGTGTACATGTTCCTGAAACTCAGTTTTTCCGTCAGCCATTTTACTTTCTGTCTTGCTGCAGCTGTCTTGCCCTCAGTCAATATGGAGTTTCCAGCTTGCATGTTCCCGCCCTGATTCTCTCCCTCTTGCTTCTTAAGCAGCCACAGCTGAGCAATCAGTGCTTCAGAATCAAGCCTGCAGTGTACCTGTGACTTGACTCCTGGAAGCCTTGGACCTTGTACTCCAGTTATTTCCTATTGTGGAACTTTGGAACACTCGTGGACTTTGGAACCTTGCTATTTGATAAATCCACGTTTGCATGGACTTATGGTAACAGAGAAGAGATCCTGAACCTGTTGTGGAGAGTGATTGCTGAGCTTAAGTTACTCTGGCCTGCTGTGTCTCCTGCTTTTGTGTCTGCAAACTGTGTGACTATTATTGCCACTTGTATGAAGTAATACAAGACCTTCTATATCAAACCTGTGACTCCTGTGTTTTCATCGCACCCAAGCACAAGACACTATATGAACTGTACTCCTTACATTACAGTACTTTTTTTCACAAAAATTTTCTTTTAGCCTCAGTTTTTTCATTTTCACATGGGCAACAGGATAAAATGGATCCTAAGATATGTTGGGCAATTTGTCCCACCGATATGTGGTCATGAACCACTCTTTGGGCGCACGGCAGGGCCCAGAAGGGAAGAAGCGCCATTTGACTTTTTGAATGGAAAATTGGCTACAATCGTTAGCCGACACCGTGACGCGTTTGGAGAGCCCCTGTGTGCCTAAACAGTGAAAAAACCCCACAAATGGCACCATTTTGGAAACTAGACCCTTAAGGAACTTATCTAGATGTGTTGTGAGCACTCTGAAGCCCCAAGTGCTTCACAGAAGTTTGTAACGCAGAGCAGTGAAAATAAAATCTTTTTTTTTTCCTCAAAAATCATTTTTTAGCCCGCTATTTTTTTATTTTCCCAAGGGTAACAGGTGAAATTGGACCACAAAAGTTGTTGTGCAATTTGTCCTGAGTACTCCGATACCCCATATGTGGGGGGGAACCACTGTTTTGGCGCATGGGAGAGCTCAGAAGTGAAGGAGTGCCATTTTTGAATGCAGACTTGATGGAATGTTATGCAGGCGTCATGTTGCGTTTGCAGAGCCCCTGATGTGCCTAAACAGTAGAAATCCCCCACAAGTGACCCCATTTTGGAAACTAGACCCCCAAGGAGCTTGTCTAGATGTGTAGTGAGCACTTAGAACCCCCAAGTGCTTCACAGAAGTTTATAAGCGCAGAGCAGTGAAAATAAAAAAATATTTTTTTTTATCAAAAAATTTTAGCCCGCTATTTTTATTTTCCCAATGGTAACAGGATAAATTGGACCCCAAAACTTGTTGTCCAGTTTTTCCTGAGCACGCTGGTACCCCATATGTGTGGGGGAACCACTGTTTGGGCGCACGGCAGGGCTCAGAAGGGAAGGAGCGCTGTTATGTTACGGTAGCTGAGGAGTGCAGGTAAAAAAGGAAATACACCAGAGCAGTTGGAATCTGAGATTGCAGTACCCTGACTAACCACCGCAACTAGAGGCAGCCGTGGAGCGTTCCTACGTTGGTCCTAGACGCCTCGTCACAGCCTGAGAAACTAACTACACCTAAAGATAGAAATAGGAAAGCTATCTGCCCCGGAGCAGAACCCCAAAGATAATAGAAAGCCCCCAAACATGTAATGGCGGTTAGACAAGAGGAAATACTGACACAGAAAGAAAATAGTATGAGCAAACGCTGGGGCCCAAACTATCTAAATAGAAAAGGACAGGAAGGGTACTTACTGCAATCTCAGAAAACCCTGAAAAACACCAACTCTACTAATTTCAAAATCACCTAAGATCACACGACCTCTACCACCTAAATTAGTTCTCTGGTGTAACAAAATCAAAACAGCAGCCACTGGAAAAAGCAAAAGTACAAAACTCAGTGGCTGAACTAAACTGAGAGGGCAAAAGCCCCCGGAGGGGACCCTGAAGGCCCCCACAGAAGTGCAGGACAAAATGCAAAAATAAAGCACAAACACAAAAGAAGAAAATGTCTTATCTGATAGCAGGAGATGCAGACACGACACAGCAGGCTACAAGGGAAACTGGAAAGAAGGATTAAGACCAGAACAATTGATCACCGGCAACCCTGATGGGAAAATGACTCCCTTATATAAGACCAGTCAGTAACACCTGATTCCCAGTCCTCACAATCTTCACTAGTACCACTTGTAACCACCAGAGGGAGCCTCTGCTCAGAACTCATCTCAAACCCATTCACAACAGAGCGCCATTTGACTTTTTGAATGGAATATTAGCTCCAATCGTTAGCGGACACCATGTCGTGTTTGGAGAGCCCGTGTGCCTAAACTTTGGAGCTCCCCCCACAAATGACCCCATTTTGGAAACTAGACCCCCTAAGTAACTTATCTAGATGCATAGAGAGCACTTTGAACCCCCAGGTGCTTCACAGAAGTTTATAACGCAAATGATTTTTTTAGCCCCCTATTTTTTATTTTCACAGTGGTTACAGGAGAAATTGGACCCTAAAAGTTGTTCAGTTTGTCCTGAGTATGCTGATACCCCATATGTGGGGGGGAAACCACTGTTCGGGCACATGTCGGGGCTTGGAAGGGAAGTAGTGACGTTTTGAAATGCCGACTTGATGGAATGGTCTGCTGGCGTCATGTTACATTTGCAGAGCCCCTGATGTGCCTAAATAGTAGAAACCCCCCACAATTGACCCCATTTTGGAAACTAGATCCCCCAAGGAACTCATCTAGCTGTGTGGTGAGCTCTTTGAATCTCCAAGTGCTTCACAGAAGTTTATAACGCAGAGCTGTGAAAATAAAAAATCATTTTTTCAGCAGCAGAACGGAAGGAAAGGAGACACACTAGTCATAACTAGTGGGTAGGCGGAGCCCAGATGAGATAGACACCTCAGATTAAAAAGAGTATTGACCGGCCCCTCCAGCTCGGGCTCCTCCTACTCAGCTCTCCAGTTTTTCAATTTGAGGTCTCAGAGGATAGTCGCTGCTGGAAGCAGCTCCTCAGAAGATTTTATTTTTTATCGGACAAGAGACTTGGATCACCAAATGTGGTCTAGAGGTCTCAGGGGTCTCAGCGCTGCTGGACCCCAACCTCTCCCTTGGCGGATCTGTATTACCCTATATGGTGGTCCCTGCAGAACCCTGCCGGCCCGGGGGGATGAGGATGGCTTCCCTGGCGGGGACGCAAACCGCGCTGCAGGGGTCACTGCGTTCCCCGCCCTGGGGGGAAGCGATGGGCGTAGCGCCACAAATCTTTGGGGGTCCCTGTGGCGCTCGGCTGGGTGAGTACTCCACATTTTAATATGTGTTTGAGTGTTTTCAGCGACTGCTGCGGCAGTCGCTGGTACAGTATACATGTCGGTGACTGTGTGTTTTTTGTCCGCAGGTTGATGCCTGCAGGACATAGGAGCGAGGAGAGAGAGAGCTGCGCGCCTTTTTATTTAAATTTTCGCGCCGCTCTGAGCGCGCGCTTTACGGCAGTCTCCCTTTCCGGCTTCTCTCATGAAGCACACAGAGGCACAGCGCGGCGGCCATTATGACAGGCTGAAAGCTCCCTCGGACATCGCTCCCCTCCCGACAGACGCTGCACCGCGACCAGCTGGGTGAGTCGCTTCTACCCGTATAGGGCAGAAGCTTAACCCCCTCACCCCCACAGCACGGGCGCCTTTCTGAGGCACAAATGGGTGGCAGACTGCGCTGCCTGCAGCTGTTACCTCATAAGGGGGCTTGCACACCCTTTTCAATAAAGAGGTTGTGGGGAGTCTGCGAGAGGCCCTCGCTAGTTAATACTGCCACTATACGTTACCGCTAACGATAACGACGCATACTATGCCATCGTTTGTGTGATCTTTTTTAATGTCGCTAGTAGCTGCCAATTTGGGCGATCTCATTAACAACGCATAAGCGGTTAGCGATCCCCTTCATGACTTTGGCGGTCATTGCGATTTACAAGCAATTTTTTAGCGATCTTGTTGAACGTTCTTATTTAGTGTGGCATAGCTGTCCTATAGCTGCTGCTTTATAAGAGGTACTTGGGACTCGCACACCCTTTTCATTATCAAGGTTGTGGGGAGTCTGGGAATTTAACCCCTCCTTAGGCGGTTAACTCTTAATGGGGGACAGCTGGGGTAGCTCTCTCTTTAAGAGCTTTAACACTTCAGCGTTCGTTTTTTCTTTAAGAAACACACTTTCTAGTTACTGACAGGTTTAACCTGCCATATACTAGTGCAAGGTCAGAGACCGTCTCCCAGATCTGCTACAGGATCAGTCTCGGCGGTCGGAGGTTCCAGTGGTGTCAAAATGGAGGCCCTCGCTAGTTTTTATTGATGGCCTGTCTGACTAGATCCTCTCATGGCAGGAAGCGACACAAGTCGGTGCCTTCCTTCCCGCGTAACGAAAATGTCCGATTCGGACAAGGAGGATCGGCAGGGACACTCTGCCTCTCCTTTGGGCCGTAAAGAGGTTTTTATTGGAGGCGTTACAGTTACCGGAGGAGGTAACTGGACGTCCTGGTAAGTCGGCCCGGATTTTTTTTCAGTCGCACTCAGCTTTACCATCACTGGATGAGCTTAATGGGGCAGTGGAGAGCGCCATGTGTCCAGATAATTGAGACACTGTATCCGTGTTCTACGGAGTTGATTGATAATTGGATTCCTTCTCCTGAAGTGGATGTCCCTTTATCCCAGCTTAGCTAAATCTTCCTGTTAAAGGGAGGGCGAGTCTGCAGGACCCGCTGGACAAAAACGTAGATGGCAGCAAAATCCATCTACGAGGCCATGGGTCATGGATTCAGTACTAGAGTCCATGTGCGCTTGTAAAGCTTCCCTGAGCCGGTTGGACCGTCTATGGATGGCGTGGCAGATGGATCACCTCTATCAAGGTAGATGGGCTTTTCAAGTTGTTGGAGGATACTGCGTCACTGCTATCCAGGGCGCAATCCTCGGCAGTCACAGTCAGAAGAGCACTGTGGCTTAGACAGTGGACCGGGGATGCGGTTTTCAAGCAGGTTTTGCTATCTTTAGCTTACAAGGTGGTCAGCTATTTGGAACCTGACCGCACGGAGCTGATTGCCAAGCAAAGGCAAAAGAAACGGCTTTACCGCAGCACAGAGCTGTGACTTCTGCGTCTGGCAGGACTAGTGCCGGTAGTTGTCGGCGGTCCTTTCGGTCCAGGGGATGATTTGGTCAGCCCTCTGGGGGTTCGGGTCGTCCTTCTTTTTTAAAAAAAAATAAATAAAATTTTCCCTGGAAACGGAACTTCCGTTAAGACAAAAAGCCCGCTAAGACGGACTGATGTCAGGATCTCACTCGAGCGCTCTAGAGTGGGGGGGGTCGTTTACTCTAATTCAAACCGACTTGGGTTTCCCGCGTGTCGGACGCCTGGGTGACACAGATTGTGTCAGCAGGCTACTTCATAGAGTTTCTTTCTCGAACACCCAGACAGTTTTTTTTGTCACCGTCAGAGCCCGAGCTTTTTGCCGCTCTACTGCGGGAGGTTGATCCCTTTCTGCAGAAAGGTGTTGTGGTGCCAGTTCCGCCGGGGAAGAGGGTTATATTTTAACCTCTTTGTGGTCCCCAAAAAAGAGGACAAATTTCGGCCCATTCTGGATCTCAAAAGTTTGAATCGGCATGTCCACGCCCGGAAATTCCGCATGGAGTCGCTTCGCTCCGTTGTGGCGCCCTGTCGCAAAACGACTTTTGGTGTCAATCGACATTCGCGACGCTTATTTGCACTTTCCAATCGGAAGGGCCCACCAATGCTTCCTTCGTTTTGCCATAGGTCAGGACCATTACCATTTGGGTTGGCCTCAGCGCTCAGAGTTCCTACAAAAATTCTGGCGCCTTTCATGGCATTTCTTTGAAGACAGGGGGTTTCGATTCTTCCCTATCTGGACGACCTTTTGATTGTGGCGTCCTCAAAGAAGGAGGCGGTGACTGCTCGCAATCTATCCCTTCAGCTCCTGGGGGACTTCGGGTGGCTGGTCAATTGAGAGAAGTCGTCTCTGGAACCGTTGCAGTCAATCCTGTTTTTGGGGATGCATTTCGACACGGTACGGGCAGTGGTGTCCCCACCTCCAGACAAGCGGGCATGTCTCCTTCGACATGTACAGATTATGAAGTCTCCGACAGCAATTTCCCTTCAGAAGTGTATGCGCCTTCTGGTTTTGATGGTGGCGTTCATGGAGGCACTTCCGTTTGCCCAGTTTCATTCCAGGGCCCTCCAAAGGCTCATTCTGAGTCTTTGGGATCGATTGCAGGCTTCGCTGGATTGCAGTGTCATCTTCTCGCGCAGGGTGTGAGAATCTCTAGTATGGTAGTTACGTCCAGAAGCGTTATCTCTGGGGAAGTCTTTCCTCCCCCCGAGGTGGTCGGTCGTAACCACTGATGCCAGCCTGACGGGCTGGGGGGGTGTCTGGAACGATCTCTGGATTCAGAGAGTATGGTCATCAGAAGAGTCTTTTTTACCGATCAACATCCTGGAATTGAGGGCAGTTTTCCTTTGCCTCCAACACTGGACGGTCCCTTTGAGCGGTCTGCCAGTCCGAGTGCAGACAGACAACGCGACGGCGGTCGCGTATATCAACCACCAAGGCGGGACGAGGAGTTCCAGGCTCATGGTGGAGGTGTCTCGGATCCTGATTTAGGCCGAGACCAGAGTTCCAGCCATCTCTGCGATCCACATTCCAGGGGAATATCACGGCGGACTTCCTCAGTCGCGAGGAGATGGATCTCGGAGAATGGAGTCTTCATCCGAAAATTTTTGCACTGCTGTGCTCCCGTTGGGGAACTCCCCAAGTGGATCTGATGGCATCCAGGTTCAATGCCAAGTTACAGACCTTCATGTCCAGGTTCAAGGACCCGAAGGCTGTGGCGGTGGATGCTCTGGTGGCTCCGTGGGACCAATTCGAGCTAATCTATGTGTTTCCACCGATATCTTTGCTTCCTCTGGTGCTGCGTCGGATCAGACTGGAGAGAATCCCAGCTATGTTGATAGCCCCAGATTGGCCAAGGAGGACGTGGTTCTCAACACTGGTGTCGCTTTTGGCAGCACTTCCATCCCACTTCCTTTTCGCCCGGACCTGTTAACCCAGGGGCCCGTTTGTCATCCGGACTTGAAGTCTCTGCGTTTGACGGCATGGCTCTTGAGACCAAAATATGACCCGTAGAGGTTTCTCAGCCGAAGTCATTGCCACTCTGCGAGCTGCCAGAGGTCCGGCTACTACTAGGATTTTATCACAAGACTTGGGAAGCCTTCTTTTCATGGTGTTCGGGTTCTTCAGGGAACCCGAGGATTTTTTTTCCATTCCCAATTTGTTGGCTTTTCTGCAGTACGGGCTAGATAAGGGTTTGGCAGTTAGCACTCTGAAGGGTCAGGTTTCTGCTCTGTCCTTGCTGTTTCGGATGGCTATCGCCTCGCGTAGGGACGTGCGTTCCTTTTCTTCGCGGAGTAACCCGTCATTTTCCGCCGCGGAAGACGCCTGTGTTTCCTTGGCGGCTCAACCTTGTCTTGGAGGCTTTTCAGCATGGGCCTTTTGAGCCTATGGACTCTGCTAGCCTTTCTTTATTTTCTTGGAAGGTTGCTTTCCTAGTGGCGGTCACCTCTTTGAGAAGGGTTTCTGAGTTGGCGGCTCTTTCCTGCTCGCCTTCCTTCCTGGATTTTTACCCGGATCGAGTAGTGCTTCGCACACGGGGCGACTTTCTACCTAAGGTGGTGTCAGGGGCGGAACTATCGTGGAAGCAGGGGAAGCAGCTGCCATAGGGCCCGGGCTAGCAGGGGGCCCGTCCCTGCTGCAGCTGTCTCCCCTGCGGCTGTGTTCCGCCGCCCATGGCCTGAGAGTCTGCGGTTCCCTGTGCTGGCTGTCATGCTGACAGCCGGCGCAGAGAAGCTGCTGCGTGCCGTCTCCCAGGAATCAATTGCACTGGTGTCTATACAGACGCCAGTACAATTGAAGCTCTGACCGCCGGGTCAGAGCGACGTCTGCAGCGTGATCATGTCATGTGATCACGCTGCTGACGTCACTCGTCGGCGGCGCCCAGAAGGGTGAAGACTGGTGGTGAGTGTGCTCCACTGTGGAGCTGAAGATACCACCGAAGATTAACGGGGGCACATACTGTGTGAGTGATAACTCTGCATTCTTGGCTGCATTACTACTTGAGGGGCACATTACTACTGATGGGAGAATAAGAGGGCTTATTACTAGTTATGGGGGCATAATGTGCCTGCATTAATAGTTATGCGGGACATGGTTACTAGTAATGGTAGCATAAGGGGGCTGCATTGCTACCAGTCCATTATATTATATTGTGTTTCCATAATGTCTGCTTTAAATACAGCTCTGATTTGGGCAAAAAGCTGGCCGTTATGAGACTGAAGAGTATTTTTTGGGCCTGAGAATTGGTGATTTGCTCCGCCCACTGCTATTGGCTCCGCCCACTATCAGAACCCCGCCCCCCCGCCGCCCGTTTGGGAGAGGGGGCCCCGTTCAAAATTTTGCTGTGGGGCCCCGCCATTTCTAGTTACGCCACTGGGTGGTGTCGCAACTTCATGTTAACCAGGATATTGTGTTGCCCTCGCTTTGCCCGGGCCCGAGGAATGCAAAGGAACGGGCCTTGCACACATCGGATTTAGTGCGGGCTTTGAAGTTCTTTTTGTCTGTTACTCAAAGTTTTCGGAAGTCAAACTCTCTGTTTGTGATTCCAGCAGGTCGTCGGCATGGTAAACGAGCTTCCAAAGACTCTATAGCTCGTTGGATTCGGTCGGCCTTTTTGGAGGCTTACCGACTTAAAAGCGAACCTTGCCCGATTAAGATTCGAGCTCTCTCCACGAGGGCTGTGGCTTCCTCGTGGGCCTTTCATCAAGGGGCCTCGGCAGTTCAGCTCTGCCGAGCGGCGACCTGGCGTTCCGTCCACACGTTTATAAAGTTTTATAAGGTGGACATCAGTGCTTCCGCTGATGCGGCCTTAGGACGTAGGGTCCTGCAGGCGGCCGTAGTTTAAAGTTCTAGTTAACTTGTATTTGGCGCCTGTTGCGCATTTATCTAGGTTGTTGGGATTCTGCCTCTTTTGGTTTTTTTCCCACCCTAGTTTTTGGACTGCTTTGGGACGTCCCACTAGTTATGACTAGTGTGTCTCCTTTCCTTCCGTTCTGCTGCTGAAAGACGGATTTTGATAAGAACTTACCTGTAAAATCCTTTTCAGCGAAGGAAGGAAAGGAGACACAGCTCCCTCCCATGGCAGAAGTGTGATGTGTTTTCAGATGCGGCGTGACCCTCTTCTGATAGCGATTATCTGGGCTGAGGTCGACGCGCTAAGGCTCTGTTCCAGCATTGCCAGCTCATCGCAGTGGTCAGGTCCAGTGAGTAGTACCTGGAACTGTGTGGTTTTTGCCTACATGCATGCATAACCTGTATTCTTGTGTTTTTTTTCTCTGAAGTCCTTCAGAAGGGGTTATGTTGCTCCGCTGGTGATATTGCTCTTCCTTAAGCTTGTGTACAACTGGAGAGCTGAGTAGGAGGAGCCCGAGCTGGAGGGGCCGGTCAACACTCTTTTTAATCTGAGGTGTCTATCTCATCTGTGCTCCGCCTACCCACTAGTTATGACTAGTGTGTCTCCTTTCCTTCCTTCGCTGAAAAGGATTTTACAGGTAAATTCTTTCCAAAATCCGTCTTTTCCACAAAATTTTTTTAGTCCCCAATTTTTTTATTTTCCCAAGGGTAACATGAGAAATTAGACCCCCAAAGTTGTGCAATTTTTCCTGAATACGCTGATACCCCATATGTGGGGGTTAACCACTATTTGGGCGCACGTCGGGGCTCGGATTGGAGGGAGCACTGTTTGACTTTTTGAGCGCAAAATTGAATGGAATAAATTGTGGCGCCATGTCGCGTTTGGAGACCCCCCTGATGTGCCTAAATAGTGTAAACCCCTCAATTCTAACTCCAACCCTAACCCCAACACACCCCTAATCCTAACCATAACCCAAACCCAACACAGCCCTAATCCCAACCCTAACCACAAGCCTAACCCTAATCCCAACCCTAACCATAACCCTAACCACAAGCCTAACCCTAATCCCAACCCTAACCCCAACACACCCCTAACCCTAATCCCAAACCTAACCCCAACACACCCCTAACCCTAATTCCAACCCTAGTTCTAACCCTAATGGAAAAATAAATATTTTCTTTATTTTATTACTTGTCCCTACCTATGGGGGGGAAGTTATTTACTTTTTTTTTTATTTTGATCACTGTGAGAGTTTATCACAATGATCAAAATGAATGGAATCGGCCGGCGGGCACACTGTGCATGCGCCCGCCATTTTCCAAGAGGGCGGTCCCATGAAGCATCCCGGAGTGACACTGGGACGGCTACAGGGACTTCGGAGACACCGGGGGAGGTGAGGTGGGGATCGGAAGGCGAGGGGGAGCGGAGTGAAGGGGAGCAGATAGTGACAGCGGCGACCGATCGCCGCCATCAATTGGTGGCAGCGGCCGATCGCCGCCGTAACTCGGTGTGGGGGGGGGGTCGGATCTCAGTCTCCAGCCATGGCAGATGCTATTGCAGCATCGGCAATGGCTGAATTGTAATATTTCACCAAATTTCATTGGTGAAATATTACAAATCGCTCTGATTGTTTCACTTTTAACAGCCAATTAGAGCGATCGTAGCCACGTGGGGGTTAAGCCACCCCCCCTCCCGTGGTGAAGCACAAAAGGTCTTGTGCCTGCGGGTCAGGTGACCTTTTAGTAACCCCGGTTACCCGACCTGCGGGAGTGCTGTTGTGAATGGGTTTGAGATGAGTTCTGAGCAGAGGCTCCCTCTGGTGGTTACAAGCGGTGCTAGTGAAGATTGTGAGGACTGGGAATCAGGTGTTACTGACTGGTCTTATATAAGGGAGTCATTTTCCCATCAGGGTTGCCGGTGATCAATTGTTCTGGTCTGAATCCTTCTTTCCAGTTTCCCTTGTAACCTGCTGTGTCGTGTCTGCTTCTCCTGCTAACAGATAAGTCTTTTTATTCGAACGTCCATGACAGCACTACAGAGAGAGGGGATCCGCCCCTTAGGAACAGGAAACCTACAGATATAAAAGGGCGGCACCTCTCCCACACATCAGTTGGTTTCCTGTTCCTAAAGGACGGGTTTCCTACAGATGAAGATCTTCAGGAGGACCCAGGCCGGCCGGTCGACCCAGGTAGCGGGGGGGGAATCTCCTACCTCGGCCGGTGCGGAGCCCCTGGAAGCGCCACGGTGGGTCCGGGTAGGATTCCACGGCAGTGTGCGGAGCAGGTGGAGCAGTATCCAGAGGATCTCTGTCTCCCAGCCAGCGCCGGTAGGTAAGTATTCCCCCCCCTCTCCCTGGTCCCGGTGCCTTCTCCCTGTCCTCTCCTGTGGTCCTGTCATGGTGGGGGCCTCTTGAGGGTGCAGCCGTGATTTTTAAAAAAAAAAAAAAAAGAAAATTTTTTTTTTTTAAATTTGAATTTCCCGCCGCGCGTCACTGTTATGGACGGCGCGGCGGGCGGTTTTGAATTTCCCGCCGCGCGTCACGGCTATGGACGGCGCGGCGGGCGGTTTTGAATTTCCCGCCGCGCGTCACTGCTATGGACGGCGCGGCGGGGTTTTTGAAATTTCAATCGTGCGCCGCTGTTGCAGCGGCGCGGCTGAGGTCGGGGGAGATCTCCGCTTGGGGGGGGCGATGCAGCGGGGGATTTTGCTTACCTCCGTCGGTCCGTGCGAGCGGGGGAAAAAAGGGGGCGGAGTCTCCACCACCGGAACCGGAAGTAAGACGCCGGCCGGCGTTTTTGAAAATTTTGGCGGCTGCATCGTCGGACGGCGCCTGCTGTGGGGACGGCGGGGAGGTGCAGGGGGGGCCGTGGGACGGGGAGTAGGAGGGGGTGGACCCCTGGCCAGACCTGCTGATCCGGATATCCGGGGGAGGATATAAGGAGCCTAGGAAAGAGGTAAAGCGCTTCTGCCCCATTTTTTTACGATGGACACTGCAGAGGCTCCCTCGGTGCAACAGGAGAGCCAGCAGCAGCAGCAGACAGAGCGCTCCTCTTCAATGGCCAGGAGCACCAGCCGCAGAAGTTCCGCAGCTGGGAAAAAGCCCCCTCCCCGTGATCCGGTACCTACTGCTGTACAATCTGGGTAAGAGATCGTCAGATTTAGAATACCCAGTAATACAGTTTTTTCCCCATTTTGTCTGTTACTAGGGGAAGAAGTGTTCGGTGAAAAGCAAGCACAGGGAATGTGCCTTTTGCGCTTGCCCTCTGCCTGACGCTTGCCCTAAGAGGTTGTGCCAGCCGTGCATGCAACAGACGGTAGGGCATTGTTAAGGGGAAGGACAGGGGCATGGGATAACATAGTAAACCCCCCCTATGCCCCTTCCCTTTTTAGATAGCGGAGGAGACTCCAAATTTCACCGAAAGCCTGAAGGAGATAAGAGCAGAGTTGAAAGCGTCCTCAAGACACGGAGAATTTTCCAGGCGTAGAAATGTACCAGTGTTGTCTGATTCAGAGTCGCCTGCCGCCCATGACAGGGGTGAAGTTGTGTCAGGACCCTCCTCGCCTTCCTCTTCGGCTTCCTCCTCGTCTTCTACGGAAGACGCTACCCGTTTTTGTTTTCCCTTGGACCAGATGGACAAATTTGTCAAATCCGTTAGGTCCACCATGGGGGTAGAAGAGGCGAAACCAGAACCCTCAGTACAGGATCTGATGTTTGGTGGTCTAGATCCAAAAAAACGGAGATCCTTTCCACTAAATAGTAGCATCCAAGGCCTTATAGACAGAGAGTGGAAGAAGCCTGAAAAAAGAGGCTCCTTACCCCAAGCGTTTAAACGGAGATATCCCTTTGAAGATCCCCTGACGGGTAAATGGGATAAGGCCCCGAAGCTGGATGCAGCAGTGGCGAAGGCTTCTAAAAAATCCTCCATCCCTTTCGATGATATGGGGTCTTTGAAAGATCCACTAGACAGGAAGGCAGATTCCTTCTTGAAAGGCACATGGGAGATGTCGGCAGGTGCCCTGAGGCCGGCAGTTGCAGCCACTTGCGCAGCCAGGTCATTGATGGTCTGGCTAGACCAGTTAGCTTCCCAGTTAACAGATGGAACCTCCAGGGGGACAATTCGAAAGACCTTGCCAATAATTCAGAATGCGGCGGCTTTTCTGGCTGATTCCTCAGCGGACTCAGTAAGAATGGCTGCCAGAGCGGCAGGGCTGTCTAATTCAGCACGAAGGGCATTGTGGCTGAAATGTTGGCCGGGCGATATTCAAGCCAGATCTCGCCTCTGCTCCATTCCGTGTGACGGCGAATATCTTTTTGGCCCGGTCCTGGACGAACTTTTAGAAAAGGCGGGGGACGACAAGAAAAAGTTTCCCAGTATCAACTCCTTCCTATAAAAGACCTTTCAGCAGAAGGAGGTTCAGCTACCGAAGGTCGTCCAGGGAACGAGCCAAATGGGATGAAAAGAGGCGAAGAGGTACAGGGTTTATGTTTAGAGGTCCACCTAGAGAAACAAAAAAACCCTCGCAATGACTAGCGATGCCGGTAGGAGGCAGATTAAAAGCCTTCTACCCGGCCTGGTCGGAAATCTCAAACAGTAGCTGGATCCTTAACATCATAGCTACAGGGCTGCGGTTAGAATTCTCCTCGGTACCTCGGGATAACTTTAAAATTACCCCACTCAGATCATCCCCATCGGAGCAGGCCGCTCTAGAGTTAGAGGTTCAGGAGCTTTGCGCTAAGAATGTCTTAGTGGAGGTGCCAGAAGCAGAGCGGGGTAAGGGGTTTTACTCCCCTCTGTTTTTGATCCATAAACTGGATGGGTCTTTTAGAACAATTATTAATTTGAAAGCCCTCAATAAATTCCTGATTATTCACCGATTTAAAATGGAAACGGTCAGCTCAGCAATAAAGCTTCTGTTTGAAAATTGCTTTATGGTGGTGTTAGATCTGAAAGACGCTTATTACCACATACCGATCCATATGGAGCATCAGCGTTTCCTCAGAGTAGCAATCCAGATGGGGGAATCACTGCGACATTTTCAATTTAGCGCCCTTCCCTTTGGCTTGGCGGTGGCCCCACGAGTATTCACTAAGGTTATGTCGGAGGTCATGGCCCACTTACGTGAATCAAATATGCTTATAGTCCCCTACCTTGACGACTTTCTTATTATAGGAAAGACGGCAGAGCATTGCCTAGAGCAACTGAAAAGAGCGATTTCTACCTTAGAGCGGCTGGGATGGCTAATAAATACCAAAAAGTCTCGTTTGAATCCGATGAGGGTTCAGCAGTTTCTAGGGCTAATCCTGGATTCACAAAATCAGAACTGTAGTTTACCGTCAGACAAGTTAATTCGTTTACGGTACCAGGTCCTAAACGCTTCCAGTAATCCCTCCATGTCGCTTAGGAAGGCTATGTCTCTTTTGGGCTCCCTCTCGTCCTGCATTCCCGCGGTTCGGTGGGCTCAATTTCACACAAGGGCACTGCAAGCTGAGGTCTTGCTGTATCAAAATTTGCTAGGTGGTTACCTGGAAGGCCAGCTATCCTTGTCCCAGGCTGCTATAAGATCCCTGGATTGGTGGAAGAATGAGACAAACCTGTCTAAGGGGGTTCCCTGGGAATATGAGATATCCCGAATAGTCACAACAGATGCTAGCCCCTCTGGGTGGGGGGCTCATATGGGGGACGTTATGGTTCAGGGCTTATGGGAGCAGAATCAAATTCATATGTCTTCTAATATGAAGGAATTAACAGCGGTAGAGCTAGCAATTAAAAAGCTCCTTGTCTATCTACAGGGTCACCACGTTCGAGTGCTCTCCGACAATCGGGTCACAGTCGCATACATCAACCACCAGGGTGGTACTCGTTCCGGTCCTCTCATGGAAGTGGCAAAGGGCCTACTTCAGATAGCAGAACGACACTTTCTTTCTCTAACGGCTCTACATATAAGGGGAGAAGAAAATACCAAGGCGGACTTCTTAAGCCGCAATCTCCTGAGCCAAGGAGAGTGGTCATTAAAGACTTCCATCTTCGACCTAATTGTGCGGAAATGGGGTCTACCGGAAGTAGATCTCTTTGCTACCAAAAGCAACAGAAAAGTGACACAGTTCTGCTCTCTGAATCCCAAAGAATGATAGTGGTAAAACTTCTTTGATATGACTTGCGTTTATTTGTGAAAAAAACGGAAATTTGGCGAAAATTTTGAAAATGTCACAATTTTCCAACTTTGAATTTTCATGCCCTTAAATCACAGAGATATGTCACACAAAATACTTAATAAATAACATTTCACACATGTCTACTTTACATCAGCACAATTTTGGAACTAATTTTTTTTTTTGTTAGGAAGTTATAAGGGTTAAAATTTGACCAGCGATTTTATCATTTTTACAACACCATTTTTTTTAGGGACCACATCACATTTGAAGTCACTTTGAGGGGTCTATATAATAGAAAATACCCAAAAGTAACACTTCAAAAAAACTGCACCCCTCAAGGTGCTAAAAACCACATTCAAGAAGTTTATTAACCCTTCAGGTGCGTCACATGAATTTTTCACAAAAAATGTGCTTCAGATCCAATTTTATTCATTTTACCAAGGGTAACAGGAGAAATTGGACTTCAAAAGTTGTTGTACAATTTGTCCTGAGTTCGCTGATACCTCATATATGCAGGTAAACCACTGATTGGGCGCACAGCAGTTCAGAAGGGAAGGAGCGCCGTTTGACTTTACAATACAAAATTGGCTGAAATTGAGATTGGACGCCATGTCGCGTTTGGAGAGCCCCTGATGTGCCTAAACAGTGGAAACTTCCCAATTCTATCTCCAACCCTAACCCCAACACACTCTTAACCCTAATCCAAACTCTAACCTTAATCCAAACCCTAATCCTAACTTTAGCCCCAACCCTAATGGGAAAATGGAAGTAAATAAAAAAAAAATATTTTATTATTTTTCTCTAAAGAAGGGGGTGATAAAGGGGAGTTTGATTTACTATTTATAGCGGGTTTTTATGTTTGGCAGCTTTCACGCTAAAAGACGCTATTTATTGCAAAAAATAGTTTTTGTATCACCACATTTTGAGAGCTATAATTTTCCATATTTTGGCCCACAGAGTCATGTGAGGTCTTGTTTTTTGTGGAACGAATTGACGTTTTTATTGGTACCATTTTCGGGCATATGACATTTTTTGATCGCTTTTTCCGATTTTTGGGAGGCAGAATGAACAAAAACCAGCAATTCATGAATTTCTTTTGGGGGACGTTTATACCGGTCCGCCTGTGGTAAAATTGATAAAGCCGTTATATTCTTCGGGTTAGTACAATTCCAGTGATACCTCATTTATATCATTTTTTTTTTTTATGTTTTGGCGCTTTTTTACAATAAAAACTATTTTGTATAAAAAATTATTTTTGCATCGCTTTATTCTGAGAGCTATAACTTTTTGATTTTTCCAGTGATGGAGCTGTATGGCGGCTCATTTTTTGTTGGAGAAGATGACGTTTTCAGCAGTACCATGTTTATTTATATTATATATTATTTATTTTTTGCCTTGTTTTTTTTTTATGTGGTTCTCTAAAGGGGTTAACTAGTAAGACAGTTTTATAGGTCGCGTCGTTACCTACGTGGCATTTCTAAATATGTGTACTTTTATTGATTTTTTTTTTTTATTTACATAATGTATTTGTTGGGGAAATTTTTTTTTCTTTATTTAGGAATTTTTAAAAAAATATTTTTACACGTTAATTTTTTACTTTTTTACATTGTCCCAGGATGGGACATCACTATATGTCAGATCGCTGATCTGACACTTTGACCTGCACGGTGCCAGATCAGCGATCTGACACAGTGCAGGAGGCTTTCAAGCACTGACAAGCCACCTCAACGCCGGACCCGGAAAGGACCCCGCGGCCATTTTGGAGCCGGGGGTGTCTATGGAGACCCTCAGAACAACGCGATCACATCGCGTTGTTCTGATGGAAGCGTGCAGGGAGCCCCCTCCCTACACGATGCTTCTGACAGCCGCTCGGGAACGCTGTGATCATGTTTGATCGCAGTGTGCCGGGGGTTAAAGTGCCTGGAGCAGTCCGTGACTGCTCATGGCACTTAGTGGCGGGTGTCAGCTGTGAGAATCAGCTGACACCCGGCTGCGATCGGCTCCCCTCCGTGAGCGCGGCTGATCGCCCATGACGTACTATTCCGTCCATGGGAATTAAGTCCCAGGTCACATGGACAGAATAGTTCGTCGGATGGCAGAGAGGGATTAAGCTTAATTTCACAATAAAACCAAACTGCAAGAAAACTGGTGGCACCTTCCCTTTAAGTGCCACCGTTAAAAGGCATATCGGCGGTCGTTAAGGGGTTAAATGTGCAGTTGGGGCCAAGTGTGAATTTCTGTATAATAACAGAGTTTCCCTTTTTCCTAACTTTTCAATTTCTTTTAAAACCAACTAACTTCAAGGAGGATTATGATAAACTATATAAGCCACGTGCACACGTTGCGGTTTCCCGCGTGGATTTTCTGCGCGGATTTTGCTAAATCCGCAGATAAAATGACCTGCGTTTTACCTGTGGATTTAGCGCGGATTTACTGCAGTTTTGGTGCGGTTTTTGTGCGGATTTTACCCTGCGGTTTTACACTTATAATGGAATAGGTATAAAACCACTGCGGAATCCGCACAAAGAATTGACATGCTGCTGATTTAAAACCGCACCAAATCCGCACGGAAAAATCCGCAGCATGTGCACAGCGGGTTTTTTTACCTTTCATTTACATTGTACTGTACATGGTTTCCGGATCTGCTACGGATCCGCAGCACCAAATCCGCTGCAAAATCCGCAACGAGTGCACATGGCCTAAAACCATTACACCTGTGCCATGATATATCTAAGCTGTGCATGGATTCACTCCAAGTCATAAATTCCATTATGTTTTCAATCCTAAGGAATTCAGATTACTGCACAATCTCTCCTGAAATGGGGGCGCTAATACTTTCTCTCTTATTTTTGACCATCTTATATTTCTTCTTGAAACTCATCTGACAGAAAATATTGGCCCTTACGATAGTTTAGATTGCCAAGAATCAACAAGCCCCATACTATAATTACACCAGAGAGGTTTCCACACTAGTTACTCATTTTTTACTGATGAAGACTGTTGAGTTTGATCATTTCAGTAGAAGTTATTGTCTAACAGTTTTTGACTGCAGTAGTTAGTTCCCATAATACTCTGATAACCAGTTCCTGCAGCCAGTTTTGTGTTCCTAATAAGGGCACGTTTTTCAAATCTGACATCAGTCACTTTATGTGGTGATAATTTTAGAATTCTTCATAAAATATAAGCCCCAGTTTTTTCACTTTTACCAAGAGTAATAGCAAACAGATGGACCTCACAAATTATTTTACAACTTCTCTTATATTCAACCATACCCTATATATGGTTGTACATTACTGTCTGGGGACATTTCAGGGTTGAGATGGGAAGGCTCGCCATTTAGCGGTTTGAATCCAGACTTACTGGAATAGCTGGCAGACAGATTGTATTAGGAGCAGTGTTTGTGGCCACCTGGCAGCTCAAAAGATGGCCACCAGGAATAGGCTTATAACAATACTAATAATATTAATGTGTAAACCTCTGTTTTTCCCCCTTTCCCATGACAGCACCACCTGAGAGAGGGTATCCTCCCAACAGGTCAGGAAACCTACTGAATAAAAAGGCGGTACCTCTCCTCCGCATCAGTTCGGTTTCCTGTCCTCGTGGAAGCCTACAGAAGCGGTACACTTACCCAGGAGGGTGTCCAGGATCGGGATGCCGTCCGTGGGAAGGAGAACGCTGGTCGTCAGGTTGGCGCAGCGCAGTGCCGCAGGAGACCTCTTTGGAAAATGTCTCCTGTCTACACGGGTTCTGGGCTGCGCGCGCTGGGGGATCCCGGCGATGTGCCCCAGGACAGGCTTCTGGGTCTGCGCATGGGGATGCTGGTTGGCGTCAGGAGACTGGGTGCGTCGGAAAGCAGGCCGCTCGGGACTGCACACGCACAAGACGCAGGAGGTTTACAGTGCGTCCAGAGAAAAGGTCATCCAGGTCTGCGCATGCGCAGGACGCGGAGGTTCTGTCGCATCCCACTTACGAGCGCACCGGTGACATCAGCGGCCATCCAGGCTGTTCGTGCGCAAAGTTTGTTGATCCCCTGCACACAGCGCGCCCAATTCGGAAAAAAAAAATGGAGACGGGGAGGCGGAGCCACCAAGTATTTAAAGGGGTGGGCCCACAAGAATGGCGGCACTTGCCTGCAGCTCCAGTCATGGATCAGCAGCGTTGCCTGATGCCAACGCCGCAACCGCCATCTCCACCCCTCAGCGCTATCAGCATAGAGGGCGTGGTAGCAGTCGTGCAAGCAGCAGGACCAGCCTAAAGAGCAAGGCATCTCACCAAGCCACGACCAAAGAGAGACGTTCTTCAGAACCGGCTCAGCCTCCGTCACCTGTACCATAGATTGACCAACAGGTGGTGAGTGAACTACGTGAATGTGCATTATATTAAAACCAGCTTCCCTTTTATGTGTTTCCTTGATAAGGAAGACCCCTGAGGCACACTTCCAAACAAAAGAATAGGGAGTGTGCCCTGTGCAAGGCAAATCTACCTAGCTCATATCATAAGAACCTCTGCCAGCATGTATACAGCAGACCATATCAGAGAGACACCAGGGTTTGCCATAGACCTTAAGTCTATCATCAGGTCGAGGTCCAAGAGTCTTTAAGGACCTGATGCCAAAGAAAGAGAAGGGCATGCCAGAGCCACTGTATTCAGAATCTGAGGCTCAGTACAGCTTGAGGAAAATTCAGGCTCAGAATTATCCTTCTCTTCTGATGGGGGTAGGTCCTCTTCCCTACAGAAGATACGGATGGCTTTCAGAGCCATAAGATCAACCATTGGGTATCTCAGACCCTAAATCTACTAAGTCGATAAAGGACATTATGTTTGGGGCCTGGGTCAGAGACGAGACGTTCCTTCCCAAATAATGAGAATGTCAAGATGCTCATCAGAAACAGAAGGAAGAAGCCAAATAACCAAAAGGTCACTACCATCTTCTTCGAAAAGGAGATAACCATTTGAAGAGAAGGGTAGACATATGGAGAAAACTCAAGGATGATGTTGCGGTAGCTAAAGTTAAAAAATCCACTTTGTCCTTTCGAGATCTGGAGACTTTAAAAGACCCTTTAAACAGGAAAGCTGAGACCTTCCTGAATCAGGCATGGTAGCCCGTCAGCGGGTTTATAAAACTAGCAATAGCACCACCTGCACAGCAGATCATTGATGGTGTGGTTACAACAGCTGAGTACCGTCTAAAGGATAGTACCCCAAGGGATGACATTCTGTCGGATCTTCCTCTATTACAGGGAGCAGCTTTTTTGGCCGATGCCTCAGCAGACACAGTGAGGTTGGCCACGAGATCAGCAAACCTCTCTAACGCTGCCCGTAGAGCGCTCTGGCTTAGGAGCTGGCCAGGGGATGCGCAGTCCAAAGCTAGATTATGCTCCGTCCAATGTGAGGGAAAATTCTCTTTGGGCAGGCTTTGGATGATATTTTAGATAAGGCAGCAGACAAGAAGAAGGGGTTTCCTACTGTGTCACGCCCGCCGTTCTAAAGTTCCTTTCGGAGGAGACGATATAGTAGGAGTAGGCTAATCAAAAATCAGGATGACTGGAGAGATAAAAGGCCAAAGAACAAAGGTCTCATGTTTGTGGGTTCCTCATCAAGAAACCAAAAATCCTCCGAATGATGGGCCGCCCCAGGTGGGAGAAAGTCTGTCCCACTATCAAACTGCCTGGTAAAATATATCGGCCAGTACTTGGGTACTCAACATAATAAAATCAGGACTGAAGCTAGAGTATGCATCCATCCCCAGGCAGGTCTTCAGGATCTCATCCCCCAGATCCTGGAAGGAACAGCAGGCTCTGGAAGTGGAGGTGTTACTCTTGCTTCAAAAGAAAGTGCTGGTAGAGGCACCCATTCAGCAGCAGGGGAGGAGATTTTATACTCCCTTGTTTCTGATAAACCAGACCTATCATACAGGACTATCATCAACCTGAGAATTCCTCAACAGATTCTTGGTCTACAGACCATTCAATGGAAGTCTTCAAACAGAGGCTGGACAGACATTTGTCTGGGATGATTTAGTGAATCCTGCTTCGAGCAGGGGGTTGGACCAGATGACCCAGGAGGTCCCTTCCAACTCTACTATTCTATGATTCTATGCTTCAAGATGGAGTCCATAAAAACCGCAATCAATATCTTGTTCCTGGACTGTTATGAGTGTCTTGGACCTAAAATACTCATACTATCATGTCCCCATCCACCAGGAAGACCAGGAATTCCTAAGAGTAGCGGTACATGTGAGAGGTCATCTCAGACATTTTCAGTGCAGGGCTTTCCCTTTCGGTCTGTCCCAAGAATCTTCACCAAGATTATTCTGGAGGTAACGGCACACTAACGGGAAAGAAACGCACTGGTGGTGCCATACTTGGACGATTTCCTAGTGATCGGCAGGACAGAGCAGGAATTCAGTGCTCAGCTAAATTTCATCCGAGACACCAGGTCCAGTCTTGACTGGATGATAAATGTGGAAAAATCTAGGCTGCAGTCCCTGAAGGTTCAATCCTTCTTGGGGCGTATCTTAGACTCAGAGAAACAACTTTCTCCTCCTAGAGATAGCCTTAGTATCAACAGTCCTATCAAACGCCCATCATATCCCTGAGGAAGGCCATGTCCCTTCTAGGATCTATGACCTCATGCATCCCAGCAGTACAGTGGGTCCAATGCCATTTCAGGGTGCTGCAGCAGGATATCCTAGAGGGGGAGAAGAGGATGTCTTGTTGTCTAGAGGGAAAGATTACACTTTCTCAAAAAGCCCTAAATTCCATGACCTGGTGGTTAAATCTAGAGAATCTATCGCGTGGCATCCCATGGTCCCTCCCAATATCAGATGTGATAGTGATGGACGCAAGCGCGAAAGGATGGGGGGCACATCTCAGAGGCAATTTGATACAAGCTGTCTGGGTGGTAACACAAGTAGGCTGTTCCTCAAATTATAGGGAACTACTTGCTATAAAGGAAGCAGTAAAAGGGTTCCTTCCCAGGCTAGAAGGAAACCATGTGCGTATTTTGTTGGACAATCGAAACTCAGTAGCCTACATCAATCATCAGGGGCACAAGGTCCCGACCCCTAATGTGGCTAGCTCAGGAAATTTTCCAGGTGATGGAGGAGCACCAGCTACAGATATCGGCCTTACACATAAGGGGGAGGGAAAACGAGGAGGCAGACTTCCTCAGCCGGATAACCTTGAGACGGGGGGAATGGGAGCTAGATTCATTCGTTTTCCAGCAGATTGTTAATATTTGGGGTAGCCGGAGATAGACCTATTTGCCAGCAGGAAAAACAGAATCAAAGAGCTTCTGTTCCCTAGACCCAAGAGAAAGACAATATGCGGTGGATGCACTACAAATCCCTTGGTATTTTCAGGTAGCCTACTCATTTCCTCCACTAATGTTAATTCGGCAGTGCTCAGGAAGATTTGAGAGGAGAGGGCGGTTGTCATCATTATTGCTCCTTTCTGGCCGAAGAGACCATGGTTCTCATAGCTGAGGAGAATGTTCCTGTAGTCCACTGGATTCTCCCAGATGTTCCAGGTCTCCTCATGCAGGGCCCAGTATGTCATCCTCAGAAATCGGGTCTTCATTTGACGGCCTGGATTATGAGAGGACGTTGCTAAGACAAAGGGGATTTTCTCCAGCCTTGGTAGATCTCTCATGCAGAGTAGAAAGCCCATAACAACCAGGATTTATGGTGGAATATGGGAAAATTTTAACCTTAAGGCAGCCGGTTGGGGGTTCTGTCCCAATTAAAGATATCTTTAGGGGCCCTTTACAACTGTAACCTGGTTACAGATAGGGTGGGTGGTCAGATTCATCAAAGCCTGTCAGAGGTCTAGGCCAGTGTCGGCTCCCAAAATGCCCCCGTGGGATTTGAACGTGGTCCTGGAAGCTTTTATGAGTTCACCCATTGAACCCTTACAGAAAGTACCAGACAAGATACTGACACTAAAGACAGTGATTCTAGTAGCCCTGACATTGGCACATTAGGGTCATTGATTTGCAGGCCCTATCCATTAATCATCCTTTCATGCAGGTATTAGAGGATAGGGTGGTGTTGAGGCCTGATCCAGCATATCTCCCTAAAGTGGCCTCCAAGTTTCATAGGAGCCAGGAGGTAATTCTTCCCTCCTTCAGTGAACCGAAGTTTGAGGAAGAACACCGACTTCAACTCACACTTTATTTATTGCCTAGACAGGACTAGGCAAGGTAGAAAGGATAAGGTGTAAGGCCTTATTTGTAACTTTCCAGGGAAACGGGAAAGAGTGTACTGTCACAAGAGGAACTATAGCTAGATGGATAAGGGGCGCCATTAACTTGCCTACATCTCTAGTGAAAGACCAGTCCCTGAAGATCTGAGGGCTCATTCCACCATGGCTGTGGTGACCTCCTGGGCCGAGATCATGGAGGTGTCCATTGAAGAAATATGTAAGGCGGCCACACAGTCTTCCCCTTCTACCGACACTATCGTCTCAATCTGTCCTCCTCTGCTAACTTGTCCTTTGGGAGGAAGGTATTGCAAGCGGTGATTAAATCTCTCAGGTGGTGCTGCCATGAGAGAGGGGGAAAAATCTAAGTTATTACCGTTAACGGGATTTTACAGAGCCCATGACAGCACCCTTATATTCCCTCCACTGCTTTTGTCACTTATGGTGTGCACTATTTAGGGTGTTAAGAAAATGTATTTGGTGATGGTTGTGTTAACTGTCTGGAGATTCTCTTGTACTCTGAAACCAAACTGATGCGGAGAAGAAGTACCGCCTTTTTATTCAGTAGGTTTTCTGTCCTGGTGGGCGGATACCCTCTCTCAGTTGGTGCTGTCATGGGCTCTGTAAAATCCCGTTAACGGTAAGTAACTTAGATTTTTCACTGACAGATGATGGACCTGAGTGGGACTTGTTTTTTGTCAGATGAATAGAGTTTTATTGGTATTATGTTCGTCAACATAACGTTTCTTTGTGGCAGAATGAACAGATAGTTGAACTGTGAACTGTCATTGTCTTGGTGAAGGATTCAATATTTAACTTGCCATTTTTGCAGACAATTTAAGTAAAAATATTAAATGACATTCAAAGATATTTTTCAAAAATAATAATTGTTTTTTTTTTTTGCAGATGACTGTACCAGGAGATCAGAGGAACAGCTGATATCTTCAATTTTTAAATCTGATGATTTTGAGATCCCACTGGATACAATTGAAGTTAATGCCATTACTCCACATATATCATCATCCCTTCAGAGCAAAGAGCTCTCATCTGATCCTTTGAAAGAGGTCCTGTCTTCTGCTTCATTAGTGACAACTAAGGAAAATCAGAGTCACAAAATAAGCATTAAAAACAGAAATACTACTAAATCAGAGAAGCCATTTTCATGTTCAGAATATGGAAACAGTCTTCCCATCAAAAAGTCTTTTCTTAAACATCCCAAAATTCACACAGTGGAGAAAAAATTTTCTTGTTCCAAGTGTGGAAAATGTTTTAAACACAAATCACATTTTGTTAGTCACCAGAGAACTCACACAGGGGAGAAGCCTTTTTCGTGTTCGGAATGTGGGAAATGTTTTAAACCCAAAAATCAGTCTTAATACCACCAGAGAACTCACACAGGGGAGAAGCCTTTTTCCTTTCAGAATGTGGGAAATGTTTTACATTAAAGGAATCTTGTTATCACCAAAGAACCCACACAGGGGAGAAGGCTTTTTCATGTTCGGAATGTGGGAAATGTTTTAACGAAATCAAATCTTGTAATTCACCAAAGAACCCACACAGAGAAGGCTTTTTCGTGTTCGGAAAATGGGAAATGTTTTACAGAATCAGCTTTAATCACCAGAGAACTCACACAGGGAGAATGCCTTTTTCATGTTCGGAATGTGGGAAATGTTTTATATAGAATTCTTGTTATCACCAAGAACCCACACAGGGGAGAAGCCTTTTTCATGTTCAGAATGTGGAAATGTTTTAACAGAAAAAATCTTGTTACTCACCAAAGAACCCACACAGGGAGAAGCCTTTTTCCTGTTCAGAATGTGGGAAATGTTTTAATGCAAACAATTCTTGTTATTCACCAAAGAACCCACACAGGGGAGAAGCCTTTTTTCATGTTCAGAATGTGGAAATGTTTTAACCAGAAAACAAATCTTGTTATCACCAAAGAACCACACAGGGGAGAAGCCTTTTTCATGTTCAGAATGTGGGAAATGTTTTAACCAGAAATCAAATCTTGTTACTACCAGAAGAACCCACACAGGGAGAAGGCCTTTTTCATGTTCGAATGTGGGAAATGTTTTAACAGAAATCAGCTTTGGTTAGCACCAGAGAACCCACACAGGGAAGAAGCCTTTTTCATGTTCGGAATGTGGGAAATGTTTTAACCAGAAATACAATCTTGTTACCCACCGAAGAACCCACACAGGGGAGAAGCCTTTTTCCTGTTCAGAATGTGGGAAATGTTTTAACCAGAAATCAGATTTGGTTAAGCACCAGAGAACCCACACAGGGGAGAAGGCTTTTTCATGTTCAGAATGTGGGAAATGTTTTAACCGTAAATCAAATCTTGTTACTCACCAAAGAACCACACAGGGGAGAAGGCTTTTTCAT
This sequence comes from Oophaga sylvatica, assembly GCA_033576555.1. Lineage (NCBI taxonomy): Eukaryota > Metazoa > Chordata > Amphibia > Anura > Dendrobatidae > Oophaga > Oophaga sylvatica. The sequence goes on from JARQOD010002942.1 coordinate 54,359, forward strand.
GTTCAGAATGTGGGAAATGTTTTAACGAGAAATCAGATTTGGTTAAGCACCAGAGAACCCACACAGGGAACAAGCCTTTTACATGTTCGGAATGTGGGAAATGTTTTAACCAGAAAACACATCTTGTTACTCACCAAAGAACCCACACAGGGGAGAAGCCTTTTTTCTGTTCAGAATGTGGGAAATGTTTTAAGCAGAAAACACATCTTGTTGCTCACCAAAGAACCCACACAGGGGAGAAGCCTTTTTCCTGTTCAGAATGTGGGAAATGTTTTACACAGAAATCAGATTTGGTTAGGCACAGAGAACTCACACAGGGGAGAAGTCCTTTTCATGTTTGGAAATGTAGGAAATGTTTTGTAAAGAAATCATATCTTCTTAGTCACCAAAGAATTCACATTGGGGAGAAGTTTTTTTCGTGTTCATAATTTAGGAAATGTACACTAAATTAACTCTTAAACATCAGAAAAGTCACAAAGGGGTGAAGCCTTTTTCAGGTACAGAATGTTGGAAATGTTTTAACCAAAAAATGTATTTCTTAAAGGGGTTGTCCATTTCTAGGATTACCCCTTGTCATTCCTCATGTTTAGCCTATTTCAAATAAAAATACTCATACTCGCTTTCCATGCCAGTGTCGTTCCAGTGTCTTGGCACTCACGTTCCCCGGGGCTCATGTGAGGTTGTTCACAAAATCAGTGGCAGCTTCACTGTTCCTGCCTTCGGATGTATTGAACATCAACAGGAAGCCAGGGCTGCGGCTGCTCTCGACTTAGGCCAGGGTCACATTTGCGAGTGTGATGCGAGAAACTTGCATCAACACCGATACTGCTGCCGGCACTCGGGACCGACGTGTGCGGCTGCAAAGAAATACAATGCAGCTGCATGCTCCAGTCCAAGTGCCGGCGGCAGTGCCGGGTGTTCATGCAAGAGACTCGCTCGAGTTTCTCGTTTCGCACTCGCAGTGTGACCCCGACCTTAACCCTATTGTTTAATATGTCCAAAGTGGAAACCGTGAACCAAGTTTAAGAATGCACTTGCTTTCTAAACACATTTGGTATTCTATTAATCTTTTCCTATGATTTTTAAATACATTTTTTCTACATGTTTCAACCAAGAAAGAAAAAAAGACTTTTGATATGACTATATTTTAACTTTATAACCATATAGTCCCAAATTATACACTTAGAAAAACCAGGCGGGTTATACAGTGATACCGCATCTGGGCAGAATACACCAGCTCCCAAGAAACTGAAAATATAGGAGAAAAATGGAGCTATACAGCGTTTTTTTATGAAACATAAAATGTAATTTTATTAGTCAAAATCATAAACATCAATATAAGCACAGTATGTCAGATGACAAATGCAAGAGAAACCACCTCACGCAACACTCAATGCCTCAAAGCTGTCATATAGATGGTAAGTATAGGTAACAATGGCAATAAATCTATAAGTAAATAGCAGCATAATGGGGATAATGGATACCCATGGGTGCCAAAGACAAAGGGTCACAGTGGAACCAATATTGCACATCAAACACATCAAACATTAGACCAAGAGTATCCATGAAAATAGATAAAGTGCATAATTAGTACAGATAGCCAGTCTTACCGGATTAAAGAGGCAGAGGAGGGTATGCAGGGATGGTGAACGGCCCGACGCGCATTTTGCAACAACAGAGTGTTGCTTCCTCAAGGAGAAAAGTGTGGTGTGTACAAAGGACCTTTAAAAAGCCCCGCAAATCAGGTCACATGTGAACTCAGAGCCAGTAATATTGCACGTAAGTCGCGCATGCGCAAAGAGATCTGGCAGGTCCTCAAATATGTGAGGAGAGTCCACGTTATGTGTACGTATGGATCCGGAAGCTGTGAAGCGATGGGGGACTTGGCGCAAGCGCACTGGGCCCACACGGTCCTGGGCGGCGGAGAGACATCAACTAAGACGCCCATACGTCGACCAGTCACCAGGGGGCGCAGGGCGATAAGAACAGCCATCGCAATATAGATGCGGGGAGTGTTTTGAAGTACTAAGGGGAACAAAAGACGGAAAGAGGAGATCAGAGCGTATGAAAGCAGAGAATATTCTGCATAATAAGCTAGGGAGGAGACATGTCTCAGGTTGCGCTAAGTGTCATATACCTCATACATATACAGAGCATAAGAATTATTACATGCAATATAAATAAATACAGTAAATATCATGCGATAAGACAATATAGCTAAGCTCCAAGATGATTATAGCGATAGAGGCAAAGGCGCAGTAGGATCTCAAAGCGGTATGTACTTCATCCATATCTCCATCCCAAATGCCAATTTGCAGACGTAATTCCGTATGAACCCCAGGGACCAAATTAAAGGGCAAAGACAACCACCATAGTCACTGAATACGAGAAATATTGATAAAAAAACAATTAAAATCAAATAATGATAATAAAAATAAAAACAAACCAACCCTGAATATAAAGGGAGGAGGTAAGGTTTTTTTTTTTTTTAATATATTTTAACTTTGAAAAAAAGAATTCATCATTTTAAACATGTCTTGGAATTCTAGAGTAGAAGCTGGATCAATCTTCCCTTTTCCAGTGAGAAGGGCTTGTCCAAGTAGTGGACATCCTCTTAAGCATCAAAAATCCCACACACAGGAAACCATTATGTCTAGAGTAGAGTGTGAAAAATAAATTACTAGAAAATCCTATTTTGTTGACCATCAAAAATAACTCCGACTGGAGACACTACATGTTATTGGCAAATTGCACAAAACCATAACAGATATTCATATAATTAAATGAGAAATAGTAATTACTATGAATGAGCGAATGTGCTCAGTGATACTCTATCACTTGAGTATCTGGGTGCCTGGAAATACTCGGTGAATATTAGCAGTTGCTCGGATTTGAAGTTCGAATCCCCACTCCACAAGTTTGGTGTCTGTTAAACAGCCAATAAACATGCAGGGGATTGCCCGCCAGTCACTGTAATGCCGTAGCCATCTCGTAGTGGCATTACTGTGATTGGCGGGCTGTATTATATAATCAGGGTTATAAAGAACAGGCGCGCCACGCTCGGCACACTGACGCCACTGCACTGCTCAGGGACAGTTCTTATTGGAGAAGAGAGTGGTTATACAGGCCTATGTGTGCACAGTATAACAATCAAAGTCCTGTAGTGTTGCTACTGGTGCTGATGCTGAGCCATCATATTAACAGTCCTTGTAAGGGCGAATCTTGTGCTTTGTTTGTATCAGATACATTCTGCATTTAGCCTAGCGAGGGACAGTTGCATGAGCATGGGGATTGGCTAAATACAGTTTCTAGGCAAGGCTTAGTGCTTTGCATATACACAGTACAGACCAAAATTTTGGACACACCTCATTAAAGATTTTTCTGTGTTTTCATGACTGAAAATTGTACATTCACACTGAAGGCATCAAAATTATGAATTAACACATGTGGAATTATATACTTAACAAAAAAGTGTGTGACAACTGAAATTATTTCTTATATTCTAGGTTCTTCAAAGTAGCCACTTTGCTTTGATGACTGCTTTGCACACTCTTGGCATTCTCTTGATGAACTTCAAGAGGTAGTCACCAGGAATGGTTGTCACTTCACAGGTGTGCTTTGTCAGGTTTAATAAGTTGGATTTCTGGCCTTAAAATGGGGTTTGGACCATCAGTTGTGTTGTGCAGAAGTCTGGTGGATAAACAGCTGATAGTCCTACTGAATAGACTGTTAGAATTTGTATTATGGCAAGAAAACAGCTAAGTAAAGAAAAACGAGTGGCCATCATTACAAAGAAACTGGCTCACATGAGGACCGCCCCAGGAAAGGAAGACTAAGAGTTACCTCGCTTCTGAGGATAAGTTTATTCGAGTCACCAGCCTCAGAAATCGCAGGTTTACAGTAGCTCAGATTAGAGACCAGGTCAATGCCACACAGATTTCTAGCAGCAGACACATCTCTACAACAACTGTTAAGAGGAGACTGTGCAGCAGGCCTTCATGGTAAAATAGCTGCTAGGAAACTACTGCTAAGGACAGGCAACAAGCAGAAGAGACTTGTTTGGGCTAAAGAACACTAGGAATGGACATTAGACTAGTGGAAATCTGAGCTTTGGTCTGATGAGTCCAAATTTGAGATCTTTGGTTCCAACCACCGTGTCTTTGTGTGATGCAGAAAAGGTGAACGGATGTACTCTACATGCCTGGTTCCCACCATGAAGCATGGAGGAGGAGGTGTGATGGTGAGGGGGTGCTTTGCTGGTGACACTGTTGGGGATTTATTCAAAATTGAAGACATACTGAACCAGCATGGCTACCACAGTATCTTGCAGCGGCATGCTATTCCATCCGGTTAGCGTTTAGTTGGACCATCATTTATTTTTCAACAGGACAATGACCCCAAACACACCTCCATTCTGTGTATGGGCTATTTGACCAAGATGGAGAGTGATGGAGTGCTACGCCAGATGACCTGGCCTCCACAGTCACCAGACCTGAACCCAATCGAGATGGTTAGGGGTGAGCTGGACCGCAGAGTGAAGGCAAAAGGGCCAACAAGTGCTAAGCATCTCTGGGAACTCCTTCAAGATTGTTGGAAGACCATTTCCGGTGACTACCTCTTGAAGCTCATCAAGAGAATGGCAAGAATGTGCAAAGCAGTCATCAAAGCAAAAGGTGGCTACTTTGAAGAACCTAGAATATAAGACATAATTTCAGTTGTTACCCACTTTTTTGTTAAGTATTTAATTCCACATGTGTTAGGCTACTTTCACACTTGCGTTTATCGCGCATGTGCAATGTTTCCCTATCTTTAACATGGCGGGCGCAGGGTCTAGCGCCTGCACGCGTTCATAAGCGTTTGTCGTGCGCTGCGCATTTTCCAGATGTGCGCCCAGACGCGCTAGACGCTACGTGTTGCATTTTTTTTTCCGGTCCACCACTTTAAAAAAGTGCGTGCGCACGCTATGCGCAAAAAAATAACATTGCAGTCTATGGGGGCGCTGGCGGGTGCGTGGCTGTGCACTCGTCAGCGCTTGTGCCGCACGCGATTTTTGAGTAAACAATGTCTAGACACTTGTCTATACACCCCCTACACAAGCAACATTGTGAGGGGTGGAGATAAAGGAAGGTGTCTTCAGTGCCAGACAGACCCCTACTAGACTGCCTGGAGACACTGCATGCTGATTCAGCCTGAACATACAGCCTGGACCCCTACGATTGCCTGGAAGGCACAGCCAAGACAGTACAAACTTAGGATCCAAAGTGCAAGAATGTGAGTATTCTTAACCAAATGACTGCCTGTCCTTTCCAATGTAATATGTACTCATGCTTTGTATTTTTTTTTTTATTGCAGTACGTCATCTTCTGAATCACACTATTCACCATCCCGGCAAGAACAGGCCCAAGCAGAGCGTGACGTGAGTATCTTCCTGCCTTTGGGTAAGTATAGCTGCTGAATCTAAAAATGTCTTAAATTTTTTTTCCTTTTTCAGACATCAGCGTCGGACACAGCGATTGAGGAGTCGAAACTGCAGGAGCAGTCGCAGCCAAGACAAGTCCCGGTGGCAAGACGGAATGTAAGTATATAGTCTTTGAATGTCTCTTTTTTTTTTTTTTGGTCTCTTTATTTCTGAAATATATCCAAGATTGTAATGTTTTTTTTGTTTTTTCTAGGTTCCACAACGGTACGAGGACCTCTATGTGGACAATGAGGCCCTCATTTGCCAGGTCCATGAGCGTGTCCCATTGTGGGACAGCCTTGATCCGCTGTACAAGGACAATGTGGCGAGCCGGCGGCTATGGAATGAGGTGGCCGCAGCGTTGAAGTATGGAACAGCGCCTCTCCAACCACCAAAAAGGCGTTTAGTAAGTATTTCCATGCTCTGTAATGCTGCCGTGACTCTTGTTCCAGATGGCACTGATGGGTTTACTGGTAGATATATTCTACCGGCAAACCCAACAGTGTCATCTGGTTCAACAGTGACTGCACTGTGTATTGTATTGTATTGCTATGTTGTGTATTGTATCACTTATGCTGCATTCACTCTTGTTCCAGATGGCACTGATGGGTTTACTGCAGATAAAGTGACTGCCCTGTGTATTCTATTGCTATGTTGTCTATTGTATTGCTTTTTTATGATGCATTAACTCTTGTTCCAGATGGCACTGATGGGTCTACTGGTAGATTTATTCTACCAGCAAACCCAACAGTGTCATCTGGTTCAACAGTGACTGCACTGTGTATTCTATTGCTATGTTGTGTTTTGTATTGCTTATGCTGCATTCACTCTTGTTCCAGATGGCACTGGTGGGTTTACTGGTAGATATATTTTACCGGCAAAGCCAACAGTGTCATCTGGTTCAACAGTGACTGCACTGTGTATTCTATTGCTATGTTGTGTTTTGCATTGCTTATGCTGCATTCACTCTTGTTCCAGATGGCACTGGTGGGTTTACTGGTAGATATATTTTACCGGCAAAGCCAACAGTGTCATCTGGTTCAACAGTGACTGCCCTGTGCATTGTATAGCTTTTTTATGCTGCATTGACTGTTTACCATTTTCACTCTTGTGTGTGATGAGACAGATTTTGCCCTGAGTGCATTGTATAATTTTTTTTTTCCAACAGTCAACAAAGTCCTCGCTCGATGAAGGACCGCTTCAACACTGATGTTCGTGCAGAGGGACAGGTTCGCAGTGGTTCAGCGGCAGGGACCAGAAGAAAATACTATCGTGAGTTGGCGTTCCTGAGACCGGTCCTTGCCAGCAGAGCGTAAGTTTTCTAAATTTGTTATTTTTTTTAATCAGTGCTTTTCTATTCCACAGCTGATACTTCTTGTACATGCATTATAGTAATGTTTTACTTTTCTTTCCACAGCACCTGGAGCAGCACCATGCAGCCTGTCCCTGAAGCGGTCCTTCATCGGACGACCTCGGACCCATCCCAGCCATCCGACAGCCTGGAAGCAACTTGCAGATCAGCAACACGGACAGCTGGTGACCAGGAAGCTGGTCAGTCAGGTGTTCCCCTGTCCCAGGTCTCTGCCACTGGTTATGTGGGCACTTCCCGCCAGCGGCAGAGGGCATTGGACAGGAATGTCTTGCCCGAGTTCATGCACTTGAGCGAGGCCTTTCATGCCAGTATGAAATCGATGTCCGACAGAGTGGAAAGTGGTTTTTCACTCATGGAACGCGGTTTTACCCACATGAAATACCGCTTCCACTCTGTCGACCTGCGGCTTGAACGGCTGGAGGCCGACCTCAACAGACCAGCGCACCATTTTTTCAGTGAAATTGAACTGGGCATGGCGGAACACCTTAGTCCTGAGCAACAGCTGAGTGTGTTGCAGGCCTGCAACACTGCTTACTTGTAGGCTATGCAGCAGAATCGGTACGTGCAGCAGTCAGTGGTACCATATCCAACTGTGCCACCATTGATTCGCCACACATCATTACCGACTTCTGCTGCATACCACTGCACGGCGACCAGTATTCCGAGTCACCACTACACCACCACAAGTCCGAGTACTGCTGGACACTCCACCGTCACCACCACCATGGCAAGCGCTGCTCCTGTCTGGAGCACCACCACCACAGACACTGATTCACGCTCTTGGACTACTGCCACCGCAGTACCTGCTTGGGCCACCGCCACCACTTCTTCTAGGAGCACTGCCACCACTCCGCACCATTTTCGGAGCACAGCCACTACTTCTCCTTCTAGGAGCACTGCCACCACTCCGCACCATTTTCGGACCACAGCCACTACTTCTCCTTCTAGTAGCACTGCCACCACTACGCACCAATTTCGGAGCACAGCCACCACTTCTCCTTCTAGGAGTACCGCCACCACTCTGCACCAGTTTAGGAGCACAGACACCACTTCATCTAGGAGTACCGCCACCAGTCTGCACCAGTTGAGGAACACAGACACCACTTCTCCTTGGACCACCGCCACCACTTGTCCTCCTCAGAGCACCGCCACCACTTATTCTCCTCCGAGCACCGCCACCACCACCACAGAGCATGAGACGGTTACCGACATTCCGTGTTTTATGTTTCAACGCCACGGTCCACCAGCTCAAGGCGGTCACACGGAAGTCGGTCCATGCAGGGGACTCCTGCCCCCAAGAAGAGAAAAACAAAGACTTTGTTTGTCCATCCCCCCCTCTCATCCTAATTTGTCTCAACCTGCCTCTACTTCCATCCCTGATCTTCCTTCACCCACTACTTTTGTCGCCCCTTCCCCTCGAACACCTTCCTCGCTTTCCAGCCGTTCCTCATCTCTCCACACCCCCAGAGTATCCCAATCTCCCCCAAAATGTCCTTCCCAATAACATTTTTTTTTTTTACAGAATAAATGTGCAATTCTGCTTTTAGTAAATACTGTTTGATTAATGTGTCTTTCGCCGCCTACACACACTGCGCCGTACACACACTGCGCCGTACACACACTGCGCCGTACACACAGTGCGCCGTACACTTTGCGTTTTTGACTACACAACTCCAGGAATGATACATGTTTCTTGTGTTTTTCCTGGAGATATGTGTAGTCCAAAACACAAATATATGACTTGTATTTTCCCCACCAGTCTGTCTGTCTGCTAATATTACACAGACTGAATAGAGGATGGTGTTGAGTGCAAGGCATATCTGTTTTACCTTGCCAGGTATCATAAAAAGTTAAATGAGTATGTGTGTTTTTACCATCATTTCACTTTGTGATACAAGGCCAGGGATTCTAGATATACCTTGTAATTAACCACATTCTCTATTCAATGTGTGTTAAATAAACTGAGGCGATGATGGTGAAAATACACATTATATGTACAATACCCTGGCCTTGTATCATTACTATCACAGCTGGGCAGGTGAATAGACATGAGTTTTAACCTGCAGCGTCGCTTCAGTCTGCATTTATTTCAAGCATACTGTAGCGATGCTGCTGTTTATAACTCATATGTGTATATCACATGTGATACATTCTGAAGTGAGGATGCGTTATTTGGGGCATCACCACTTCAGCATGACACCAGGCCTGGGGATTGTAGATGTATAAACTTTATCTCTCCAGTCTGCGTTCAAAATCAAGTTACAGTGATGATACTACAAATAATATTTATAGACACATGGTCAGGTATAATAAAGAGTGACAGATGCTAGTGCATCCACAAATCAGTATTTGTAACATCAGGCCAGGTGACACAAATATTAGTTGTTTTATCTCCACCGTTGCTGCAAATTGAACCCAAACTGGAGAGATGATAAAGGTCATACAACTTGTGTGTGTGTGTGTGTGTATAGTCACCTGGTCAGGATTACTAGTAAATTCATGATGCACAAAAAACACAGCATCATGAATTCACTGGTAAACCTGGCCAGCTGATTATTGTATTTGAGTGTAAAAACACAGACTGCACTCAGTACAGGTATAAAAACAGGTATTTTATTAACATACAGACAAGAACACTTTTTTACACCATTTGATTTTGCCATTTCACCCGTCCTACATCTGACATGAAGTAGGCCGCAAATTGGTCCCTCATTTGGCAGACTTCAACAGAAGACCTGAGAGGGTGCTGAGTGAACTCAGGCAATGGGTTAGGAGCTGCATCATCAAGTTCAAAGTTTGGGTGCGGTTAGACATAACAAAATTATGTAGCACCACACATGCCTTCACCACTTCATCCACTGTTTCCACTTTCAGATGAATGGCTGTGCTCAGAATGTGCCATCTGGAAACAAGTATACCGAAGGCACACTCTACTGTTCTTCTGGCCCTGGTCAGCCTGTAATTACATATTTCTTTGTTGTGGTCCAAGTTCCGGCTGGAGTAGGGTTTGAGCAGGTGTTGGCACATCTGGAATGCCTCATCCCCAACCATGACAAATGGCTGTGGCAGACCTTCGGTGTGGGGAAGAGGCCGTGGCATGGGGAAATTGAAATGGTTTCCTTACAACCTCCGGCCCATGTCCGAGTTCTTAAAAGCCTGTGAGTCATTCCCACGGCCAAATGCACCAATGTCCACTGCAACAAACATAGTCTGCATCCGCAATGGCCATGAGAACTGTAGAGAAGTACTTTTTGTAGTTGTAGTACTCCGAGCCTATTCTTTTTGGTTTGATGATCCGGGTGTGTTTTCCATCAACTGCTCCTAAACAGTTGGGGAAATTGCAGGTTGTCCAGAATTTTTCAGCTATTTCTAGCCACTTTTCTGTGGTGGGCAGGGCATAAATTCTGGACAGAGAACATTCCACAATGCCCGGCAGGTGTCCACAACAATTCCTGACAAGGTGGAGATACCAATCTGGTACTGGAAGTGGAGTGAAGAGAGGCTCTCTCCAGTAGCAAGGAATCTAGAGAAAGAAAAACAATATATATTATTGTATATGTTTTTTTAAAACATTTAACTAAAGAAAAAAAAATACATGGCATACAAATAATTCTGCAGGTCTTTGTTTACTAGGTGGCAGAACAATAATTGTGGCAGCTTTGGAATAGTACATGGCAGAACAAATAAAATGATGCTGGCATTGGTGTCTCAATATTACGTACCGTAATGTCACCAGGAGTCTTTCCTCCGGAGGAATCGCCCGACGGAGCTGTGTGTCCTGTCTCCTGATTAATTGTTGGACCCGACCAAGTAAATCCCTGAAGCTTTCTTGGGACATCCGGGTATAGTCCGTAAATTTCTCAGGGTTTGCCTGCAGCTCACTATAGAGGGTGCGGTACGCTCCACGGCTCTCCCGGAGTTCAACAATGGGATGTACCCACAAACGCTGCCGTCTTCACTGTCTCTCTCTCTCCCTTTCTTCATGGCAAGCAACTGCATAAGCCTGAGCCATCTTGATGTCCAGATCCAAGTTGAAGTGGAAACTCTTCCGGCGCAGATCCATGTCACAAAGGTAAATGCAAGCGAATGTGAAGAATGGCTGTGAACAGGCTCTATATAAAGATTTCCCATAACACACGCCCACTGGTGTCCCATTGGTGGAGTCAGTTGCAAGAATTTTTCAACGATTTTCCTCCTGTGAAATGCGCCGAAAAAATGCAAACGCATGCAAAAACGCTTGAAATCGCATACAATCGCTGCGTTTTTTTGTCGTAATGCAACTAAATATCGCAGCGTTTACAAGCGTTTGCGTGCGTTTTTTTAATGCGTTTTATGTGCGCTCGAAACACATTGCTAAAAAACACAAGTGTGAAAGTAGCCTGAGCCTTATAGGTGGAGAATGAAGATGTAATATATGTAGATAATAGGGACATGAACACATATCCCATATAAACAGGTGTATATTATATTCCCTGAGCTTTATAGGTGGGGAATGAACATGAAATATATGTAGATAATAGAGGAATGAGCACATATCCCATATAAACAGGTGTATATTATATTCCCTGAGCTTTATAGATGGGGAATGAACATGAAATATATGCAGATAATAGAGGAATGAACACATATCCCATATAAAAAGGCGTATATTATATTCCCTGAGCTCTATAGGTGGGGAATGAACATGAAATATATATAGATAATAGAGGAATGATCACATATCCCATATAAACAGGTGTATATTATATTCCCTGAGCTTTATAGGTGGGGAATGATCATGAAATATATGTAGATAATAGAGGAATGAACACATATCCCATATAAACAGGTGAATATTATATTCCCTGAGCTTTATAGGTGGGGAATGAAGATGAAATATATGTAGATAATAGGGGAATGAACACATCCCATATAAACAGGTGTATATTATATTCCCTGAGCTTTATAGGTGGGGAATGAAGATGTAATATATGTAGATAATAGAGGAATGAACACAGATCCCATATAAACAGGTGTATATTATATTCCCTGAGCTTTATAGGTGGGGAATGAAGATGAAATATATGTAGATAATAGGAGAATGAACACATATCCCATATAAACAGGTGTATATTATATTCCCTGAGCTTTATAGGTGGGGAATGAAGATGTAATATATGTAGATAATAGAGGAATGAACACAGATCCCTTATAAACAGGTGTATATTATATTCCCTGAGCTTTATAGGTGGGGATTGAAGATGAAATATATGTAGATAATAGAGGAATGAACACATATCCCATATAAACAGGTGTATATTATATTCCCTGAGCTTTATAGGTGGGGAATGAACATGAAATATATGTAGATAATAGAGGAATGAACACATATCCCATATAAACAGGCGTATATTATATTCCCTGAGCTTTATAGGTGGGAATGAAGATGTAATATATGTAGATAATAGGGGCATGAACACATATCCCATATAAACAGGCGTATATTATATTCCCTGAGCTTTATAGGTGGGGAATGAACATAAAATATATGTACATAATAGGGGAATGAACACATATCCCATATAAACAGGTGTATATTATATTCCCTGAGCTTTATAGGTGGGGAATGAACAGAAAATATATGTAGATAATAGGGGAATGAACACATATCCCATATAAACAGGTGTATATTATATTCCCTGAGCTTTATAGGTGGCAATGAACATGAAATATATGTAGATAATAGAGGAATGAACACATATCCCATACAAACAGGTGTATATTATATTCCCTGAGCTTTATAGGTGGGGAATGAAGATGAGATATATGTAGATAATAGAGGAATGAACACATATCCCATATAAACAGGTGTATATTATATTCCCTGAGCTTTATAGGTGGGGAATGAACATGAAATATATGTAGATAATAGGGGAATGATCACATATCCCATATATACAGGTGTATATTATATTCCCTGAGTTTTATAGGTGGGGAATGAACATGAAATATATATAGATAATAGGGGAATGAACACATATCCCATATAAACAGGTGTATATTATATTCCCTGAGCTTTATAGGTGGGGAATGAAGATGAGATATATGTAGATAATAGAGGAATGAACACATATCCCATATAAACAGGTGTATATTATATTCCCTGAGCTTTATAGGTGGGGAATGAACATGAAATATATGTAGATAATAGGGGGCATGAACACATACCAAAGGTTCATATTATAATCCCTAATCTTTAAAATTCTTCAAATCTAACTGGTTTGGCAAGAAAACAACACCAAGTGTCAAATTTATCCCGTGTCTAGTGGCCAAACTAAACACAACTAGTCCTTCTAAGATGCAGCACTAGCAATTACCTAATCTGAGGTTTTTCCATTTCTATTTGCCTCTTGGGATTAGCCACCTTGTGGTGGAGAGGTGCTCACATCCTACCCCGCTAAACTTCATTTTAGAGCTGAGGCTACGCACCAGTATTGGGGCATCTAATGAATGAGCCATTTCTGGGGCGGATGAGGGCTGGTCATTTTAGGCTGGGAAGGGACAAATATCCACGGACCCTCCCTGCCTATTAACCCCTTCATGACCCAGCCTATTTTGACCTAAATGACCTGGCCATTTTTTGCAATTCTGACCAGTGTCCCTTTATGAGGTAATAACTCAGGAACGCTTCAACGGATCCTAGCGATTTTGAGATTGTTTTTTCGTGACATATTGGGCTTCATGTTAGTGGTAAATTTAGGTCGATAATTTTTGCGTTTATTTGTGAAAAAAATGGAACTTTGGCCAAAATTTTGAAAATTTCGCAATTTTCAAATTTTGAATTTTTATTCTGTTAAACCAGAGAGTTATGTGACACAAAATAGTTAATAAATAACATTTCCCACATGTCTACTTTACATCAGCACAATTTTGGGAACAATATTTTTTTTTGTTAGGAAGTTATAAGGGTTAAAAGTTGACCAGCGATTTCTCATTTTTACAGCAAAATTTACAAAACCATTTTTTTTAGGGACCACCTCACATTTGAAGTCACTTTGAGGGGTCTATATGGCAGAAAATACCCAAAAGTGACACCATATAAAAAACTGCACCCCTCAAGCTACTCAAAACTACATTCAAGAAGATTATTAACCCTTCAGGTGCTTCACAGGAACTAAAGCAACGTGGAAGGAAAAAATGGACCATTTTAATTTTTCCAACAAAATTTTTCTTTTAGCATCAATTTTTTCATTTTTGCATGGGCATCAGGATAAAATGGACCCTAAAATTTGTTGGGCAATTTCTCCTGAGTATACAGATACCTCATATGTGGTCATAAACCACTGTTTGGGCGCACGGCAGGGCTCAGAAGGGAAGGAGCGCCATTTGACTTTTTGAATGGAAAATATGCTGGAATATTTAGCGGTTGCCATGTCGCATTTGGAGAGTCCCTGTGTGCCTAAACATTGGAGCTCCCCCACAAGTGACCAGTGACCCCATTTTGGAAACTAGACGCCGTAAGGAACTTATCTAGATGCAGAGTGAGCACTTTGAACCCCCAGGTGCTTCACAAATTGATCCGTAAAAAAAAGAAAGTACTTTTTTTTTCACAAAAATTTTCTTTTAGCCTGTTTTTTCATTTTCACATGGGCAACAGGATAAAATGGATCCTAAAATTTGTTGGGCAATTTCTCCTGAGTACACCGATACCTCATATGTGGTCATAAACCACTGTTTGGGCGCACGGCAGGGCTCAGAAGGGAAGGAGCGCCATTTGACTTTTTGAATGGAAAATATGCTGGAATATTTAGCGGTTGCCATGTCGCATTTGGAGAGTCCCTGTGTGCCTAAACATTGGAGCTCCCCCACAAGTGACCCCATTTTGGAAACTAGACCCCCCAAGGAACTTATCTAGATGCAGAGTGAGCACTTTAAACCCCCAGGTGCTTCACAAATTGATCCGTAAAAAAAAGAAAGTACTTTTTTTTTCACAAAAATTTTCTTTTAGCCTCAGTTTTTTCATTTTCACATGGGCAACAGTATAAATTAGATCCTAAAATTTGTTGGGCAATTTCTCCTGAGTACACCGATACCTCATATGTGGTCATAAACCACTGTTTGGGCGCACGGCAGGGCTCAGAAGGGAAGGAGCGCCATTTGACTTTTTGAATGGAAAATATGCTGGAATATTTAGCGGATGCCATGTCGCATTTGGAGAGTCCCTGTGTGCCTAAACATTGGAGCTCCCCCACAAGTGACCCCATTTTGGAAACTAGACCCCCCAAGGAACTTATCTAGATGCAGAGTGAGCACTTTGAACCCCCAAGTGCTTCACAAATTGATCCGTAAAAAAAAGAAAGTACTTTTTTTTTCACAAAAATTTTCTTTTAGCCTCAGTTTTTTCATTTTCACATGGGCAACAGTATAAATTGGATCCTAAAATTTGTTGGGCAATTTCTCCTGAGTACACAGATACCTCATATGTGGTCATAAACCACTGTTTGGGCGCACGGCAGGGCTCAGAAGGGAAGGAGCGCCATTTGACTTTTTGAATGGAAAATTAGCTCCAGTCGTTAGCGGACACCATGTCATGTTTGGAGAGCCCCTGTATGCCTAAACTTTGGAGCTCCCCACAAATGACCCCATTTTGGAAACTAGACCCCCTAAGAAACTTATGCAGATGCACAGTGAGCACTTTGAACCCCAGGTGCTTCACAAAACTTTATAACGCAGAGCCGTGAAAATAAAAAATCATTTTTTTTTCTCAAAAAATTATTATTTAGCCCCATATTTTTTATTTTCACAATGGTTACAGGAGAAATTGGACCCCAAAAGTTGTTGTCTAATTTGTCCTAAGTACGCTAGTACCTCACATGTGGGGGAGAACCACTGTTTGGGCACACGTCAGGGCTTGGAAGGGATGTAGTGACGCTTTGAAATGCCGACTTGATGGAATGGTCTGCGGGCGGGCAGAGCCCCTGATGTGCCTAAACAGTAGAAACCCCCCACAAGTGACCACATTTTGTAAACTAGACCCCTCAAGGAACTTAACTAGATGTGTGGTGAGCACCTTGAACCCCCACGTGCTTCACAGAAGTTTGTAATGCAGAGCCGTGAAAATAAAAAATCATTTTTTTCCTCAAAAACTGATTTTTTTAACCCGCAATTTTTTATTTTCACAAGGGTAACAGGAGAAATTGGACCACAAAAGTTGTTGTACAGTTTGTCCTGAGTACACTGGTACCCCATATGTGGGGGGGAACCACTGTTTTGGCGCATGGGAGAGCACAGAAGGGAAGGAGCGCCATTTTGGAATGCAGACTTGATGGAATGTTCTGTGGGCGTCATGATGCCTTTGCAGAGCCCCTGATGTGCCTAAACAGTAGAAACCCCCCACAAGTGACCCCATTTTGGGAACTAGACCCCCCAAGGAGCTTATCTAGATGTGTAGTGAGCACTTTGAACCCCTAAGGGCTACACAGAAGTTTATAACGCCGGGCCATGAAAATAAAAAAATCATATTTTTTCCACAAACATGATCTTTTAGTCCCCAATTTTTTTATTTTCCCAAGGGTAACAGGAGAAATTAGACCTCAAAAGTTGTTGTCCAATTTGTCCTGAGTACGCTGATATCCCATATGTGGGAGAAAACTACTGTATGGGCACACTTCGGGGCTCGGAAGGGAAGTAGTGACGTTTTGAATTGCCGACTTGATGGAATGGTCTGCGGGCGTCATGTTACATTTGCAGAGTCC
>JARQOD010002943.1:0-70922 GCA_033576555.1 Oophaga sylvatica
TCCAGCCCAGAGCACTGCTGCTGCTACTGCTTTACAAAGCAGCTCTGTGCGTCGAGGCAGTGGAGACAGCTCTGCAACAAGAGGGAGCACAAGCAGCGCCTCTGCACAGGGCAAGACCAGTATGTTCCAAATGTGGCGAAGTTTTGTGGCAGCGCCACAAATGTCTACACCATCCGAGACGGCTCCAGTCAGCAGGAGGCAACGTTTCCGTAAGATGGTGACAGACTACATGTCTTTCCCTCTCAGTGTACTCCCAGATGGCTCTTCCCCATTCAAGTTTTGGGTCTCTAAGCTGGATACATGGCCAGAGCTTAGCCAGTATGCATTGGAGGTGCTGGCTTGCCCTGCTGCCAGTGTATTATCGGAGCGCGTCTTTAGTGCTGCAGGTGGTGTACTAACAGACCGTCGCATGCGACTATCCTCCGATAATGTAGACCGGCTTACTTTTCTGAAAATGAACAAGGCATGGATCTCGCCAGAATTTGTCTGTCCGTTTTCAGATTAAATAACTGGTTCGCAACGTTATCCATGTCTCCTGTTATGTTCATCTTTCTACCACCTAAACTCTACTCCCTGGGCTACAACACTGCCAGTTGCTGCTCAGAAGTGTCGTGTCCACAGACCAATACACAAGCTATAGTGTTAGTGGGGTTCAGTAACGCCAGCTGTTCCCCTGCTGTGTGTCCGGCAAGAAGTCTCCTGTTCCCTACACATGCACAGAAAAACCCATGTGGAACATGCTCCAAATAGGGAAGAGCCGTCACCCTGATTGTTATGCTTAAAACAGGAAATTGTGAAGTTTTCCAGGCCTAGAATGATAAATTTTTATAACAAATATGGACAAATAATAATTTGTCATCACAGCGCATATCTGCACATGTCTATTAGAAATGGTAACAATAACTAAAACATAGTGTTCACTTTTTGAAATTAATGCATAAAAGTACATTTCATACTTATCAATTAATGCTTTTTAAGGAACTTTATCTGTACCTGTAAGATAATGCAGTCAATGGATGTACGAATCATAAAATCCTCATCATCATCATCATCACGAGTTTTATTTATGACAGACATTATAAAATACACATACTGATGCCAACTGTAACTTCACACACCATATATGAAATGGCCAGCATCTAAACCTGGTAATAATGTGCAATAATAAATTATTACTTCTTGAAAGTGCATCATGCATACTGACAATAGGTAGTTATACCTGCAAGTGCTGTTGAAACAAGCACAACAGATATAAATTAATAATGGTATATAGGTATCACAGTGCATAGTTACTCATGGACAATGTCGATGTAATACTGTACCTCAATAAAGTCAGCGTCAACCATTATGCTTGTTAGTCTTGTAGATTGTTAAAGTGGGAACGGGCTTTTTTTGTTGGTCATAGGTGGAGTATTAGACAGTAAATGATTACTGCTGTCGTATTTTTGGCGTCCCTAGGGCACAATAACGCTGCGTAACGTCACATTTTATAGAGTCATCTAATTGACACACGCTACCCTACCCTACGCGTGACAGTAGGAAGGTAGTGTTGACGGATAAAGCCTTGCGCAACCAGACATGCTTTTACCCTCTTCAACACTGTACAAGCAAAAAATGCATGATTGCAGCCGCAGACTTTATTGACGTACAGTATAACATCGCCATTACCCATCAGAGACTGTCCACTGTCTGATACAGACATAGAATATACCTTTGCTATCCGTAGCCTTTGTTTCACCTACACTTGCAGGCACACACTTACATTGTGACAATGCATAATGTTTTTTTAAATGGTTATTTTTTATCGTACATTATTGCGTCATCACATTGATGAGTCCATGCTGGACATGTCATACATGCTGTACAAAGTAACGATTTTATTAACTTAAATAATTGAAATGTCTGTGACTGTCACATATAAATTGCAATGATGATGATGAGTGACTATTACAAAATCCATTGTCTTCACTATGTTATGGTTTAACATAGCGTTCCTTAAGCATTATTCATAAATACAAAAATGGACTTTTATTATTAAATTTACAACACTATATTTTGTAACAAATTTTTTGGGTGGTGTGTTGTTCCATTTCTTGTTGGCATGTGCATATATGCGTTTATATTTGCAGGTCTTTAGTTTTATTCTTGAAGTTAGGAAACATGTGTATCTTCGTACCGTGTTAGCCAGTAGATAGAAAAATATTTAGACTTGAGAGTCCGCAGTGGTTGATACCTTTTAATGGATAACTGAAAAGATGGTAACAAATTGCAAGCTTTCGAGGCTACTCACGTCTCTTCATCAGGCAAAGACTAAAACAAAAATGAAGCATCACATATTTCTATACACAACAGGACACAGGAATAGTGCAATAGGTAAGACAAGTAAGTCACGTGTAGCAGAACTATCATTATGACAGAGGGATGAACATAAATATTGGAACAGTTCCTAGATAAGGATAGAAAGTTTTATTGCCCTCTGATTGGGGTCTGGTTTTGTGTTTTCATGCCCCTGGAAGGTCACAGACGCAGATTCCTTAATTGATATAGAATGACATAAATCCGTGTGATCTATTCATTCCATCACTAAGAGTGTCAAAGGTCATGATGAGCTTATATTCTGAAACCTTTGTATCTTTCTCATATTTGAAGTTATATTTTAATACCAGTAATTCCATATCCATCATGCTCTGACCGGGCATACAAAAGTGTTTTGCCACAGGTAAATCCATTATTTTTTCTCTTATTGTGTGGCGCTGATAATTCATCCTTGTTCTCATTTTTTGGCCGGTCTCCCCTCACTTGTCCCTCCCTCACTTGTCTTACCTATTCCTGTGTCCTGTTGTGTGTAGAAATATGTGATTCTTCATTTTTTGTTTTAGTCTTAGCCTGATGAAGAGACCTGAGTAGTCTCGAAAGCTTGGAATTTGTTACCATCTTTTCAGTTAGCCATTAAACGGTATCAACCACTGAGGACTCTCAAGTCTAAATATTTTTCTATTCTTGGAATTGAAATTCATCATTTTATTGTCCTAGTAAAACTTCATTTATTCTTGTTTGAAGTACATACATTTGCAATGGCCACGTAACAAGGCAATAACTCAATATTTTATGCCTACACCCTCCTTGACCCTGGGCTTCAACACCGCCAGTTGCTGCTCAGAAGTGTTAGATGCACAGATGAAAACAATCGATGATGTGTTTGTGGGGTTCAGTAACGCCTGCTGTTCCCCTGCTGTGTGTCCGGGAAAAATTACTGCTAGCTACCTACACATGGTGAAAAAAGCATGACATGTCAAAGTGTCTAGTGCTACACATAGATATGAGGCTGCACCCTGATTTCTAAGCTGTAAACATTTGAAACGTCAGCTTTAAAACCATAAAATGATTAGTCTTTGTCACAAATCTGTAACAAAATAATTGTGACATATTATTTCAGATATGCACATGTCGAAAACAAATGCTAACACAAAAGCCTACTTATGCTATAGGATACTGATGGTCAACCTTGTCACTCCATAGCTTCGACAAATCCAACTCACATCATGACTCAAATGCTGCAATGTTGGAAGTGCATAATGTGGGTTGAACTTTGACAACAGCTGCAGTGCGAAGGTTAGACTTCAGTGTTCTTGGCTTTTAAATAAAAGCATACAAGTAAATATAATAATCCAATGTTGATTAAGGGACGTGATGTACACCTGTAATATTGTGCAAACAATGCATGTAGGAATAGTCCTCTTCAACATTACTTATATTTGTGTGATTTTAAAAAATACATATTTAATTAGAAAGTTAACAGCCCATATCACAAAGGTCCTTCATGTAAACATGATAATCGCTAACAAAAATCATGCATTACCTTGTTAAAGTCAATACTGCATAGTCACAATAGCAAAATATATACCTGTAAGTGGTGCTGAAAGAACGACAACTGATAGAATAGGTGAATGATATCTATTTATCAGACTGAATAGCGACACCTGTACAATGTCGATATAATACTGTACCTTAACAAAACAGCTGTGTCACACCTCACACTCGTTTTTCTTGTAGCTTGTTATGTAATAGGGCACATGCGTGTATGTTTCATCATAGGTGCATGTTTACTGAGTAAAGCAGTCATGACAACGCCTTTGTGTTGTCGGTACGCTTGCGATGATGAACGATGCGCACCGTGAATGTTAGTCTGCGTCATAAGACGCACAGACGCTCCAATACCCAACGCGTCACAGCAGGAAGCCAGTCTGTGCGTCCAAACAAAGGCGCAACCAACATGCACGTAACCTTTTATAAAGCTATATAAAAAAAGGATGTAGTAGTAACGCACACTTTATTGAGGTACAGTATTACATCGCCATTCAACATCTGTGGCTATGCAGTCTCATCTATATATACCTTATCTATCCGTTGTCATGCTTGCAAGTCCACAGTCAGCATAAATAGCTGTTTTGACTATGCACTATGCACTTTTTAAAGTTTTTGTTTGTTAATATAAATGATTGGCACATATTATCAGTATTACATGATGGAAATTTTAGATATTTTTAAAAACTTTTTAGTGATATTATTCACCAAATGTAAACTTTTATGAATGTCAAAGATAACTTGTAATGCTGATTAAGTTTTTAAGTCAGCCATTCATTGTCTACACAATAGAAATGGTGTACATACTGTTACTTAGCCATCATTAATGGATTCTGATATGTACTTGTATGCTTTTATTTTAAACCGTATAGCAGATTATTTAACCTATTTTAATTGTGGTTTGCATTGCTTTTCAACATGTTAATGTATGCGTTTATGTTTGTAAATTATTAATTTACATATATTTTTTTAAGTAAAATCATCATCTTATGGTACTAAAGGTTATATTTCTCTTGTTTGGAGTATAGACATTTTTAATTGACAAGTTACAAGGAAAATACTTGATCTAGTATTTAAACATCCTCCTTGACCCTGGGCTCCAACACTGCCAGTTGTTGCCTGGAAGTGCTGTTAGCACAGTCAACACTTGCTCCTGTGTTACTGGGGTTCAGTAATGTCAGCTGTTCCCCTGCTGTGTGAACGGCAAAAAGTCCTGCTGCCTCCACCCTGTTGTCTTCTCATCCCTGGGCTCCAACACCGCCAGTTGTTGCCTGGAAGTGCTGTTAGCACAGTCAACACTTGCTCCTGTGTTACTGGGTTCAGTAATGTCAGCTGTTCCCCTGCTGTGTGAACGGCAAAAAGTCCTGCTGCCTCCACCCTGTTGTCTTCTCATCCCTGGGCTCCAACACTGCCAGTTGTTGCCTGGAAGTGCTCTTAGCACAGTCAACACTTGCTCCTGTGTTACTGGGGTTCAGTAATGTCAGCTGTTCCCCTGCTGTGTGAACGGCAAAAAGTCCTGCTGCCTCCACCCTGTTGTCTTCTCATCCCTGGGCTCCAACACCACCAGTTGTTGCCTGGAAGTGCTGTTAGCACAGTCAACACTTGCTCCTGTGTTACTGGGGTTCAGTAATGTCAGCTGTTCCCCTGCTGTGTGAACGGCAAAAAGTCCTGCTGCCTCCACCCTGTTGTCTTCTCATCCCTGGCTCCAACACCGCCAGTTGTTGCCTGGAAGTGCTGTTAGCACAGTCAACACTTGCTCCTGTGTTACTGGGGTTCAGTAATGTCAGCTGTTCCCCTGCTGTGTGAACGGCAAAAAGTCCTGCTGCCTCCACCCTGTTGTCTTCTCATCCCTGGGCTCCAACACCGCCAGTTGTTGCCTGGAAGTGCTGTTAGCACAGTCAACACTTGCTCCTGTGTTACTGGGGTTCAGTAATGTCAGCTGTTCCCCTGCTGTGTGAACGGCAAAAAGTCCTGCTGCCTCCACCCTGTTGTCTTCTCATCCCTGGGCTCCAACACCGCCAGTTGTTGCCTGGAAGTGCTGTTAGCACAGTTAACACTTGCTCCTGTGTTACTGGTGTTCAGTAATGTCAGCTGTTCCCCTGCTGTGTGAACGGCAAAAAGTCCTGCTGCCTCCACCCTGTTGTCTTCTCATCCCTTGGCTCCAACACCGCCAGTTGTTGCCTGGAAGTGCTGTTAGCACAGTCAACACTTGCTCCTGTGTTACTGGTGTTCAGAAATGTAAGCTGTTCCCCTGCTGTGTGAACGGCAAAAAGTCCTGCTGCCTCCACCCTGTTGTCTTCTCATCCCTGGGCTCCAACACCGCCAGTTGTTGCCTGGAAGTGCTGTTAGCACAGTCAACACTTGCTCCTGTGTTACTGGGGTTCAGTAATGTCAGCTGTTCCCCTGCTGTGTGAACGGCAAAAAGTCCTGCTGCCTCCAACCGGTTCTCTTCTCATCCCTGGGCTCCAACACCGACAGTTGTTGCTCGGAAGTGTCATTGGCACGGGTACTCACTCCTGCCCAGACTGGTTACAGCACGCCATCTGTTTCCTGTCAGTGTAAACATCACTTAGCCTCCAATAAGTTGTCCTGTCGTGTTGCGGTCGGGTTACCCGACTCTATGGTGCCTGGAGTTTAGGTGCTTCCTATGTGTGCTGCGGGATATGCAAATAAAGGCTGTTTCCGTTGTGACAATAGGACAATCACCCACTGTAGTACTGTGGGATTCGGTAACTGCGGCCGGCTGGCGGCCTGTCAACTTAAATTTCCATGGGTACCTTCTGCTACCCGTCCGGGTTCCAGTACCGTCAACTGGTCTTCCGCAGTGCCTTTGGCCTAGGTGCCTCCATCTCGGTATCCGAGTTCCAGCAACGTCTGCTGGTCCTTGGTAGTGCTTTGGAGCACAGGTACCTCCTGCTTAGTAACCGTGTCCCAGTAACATCAGCTGGTACAAGGTTGTGCTACAAATACAAGATACAGAACAAGAGACACAAGAACAATAAGCAGAAGATCTAAAAGCAGAAGAACATGAAGTATAAGACCAAAATGAAGAGCAAAATATATGCTCTAAATTATAAGCAGAAGAAGACTAAGCAGTGTATGGGGGTGAGTCCGTTCCTCCTCGTGGTGCCCCTGGTAAATGCCTGATGCTGCAGGCTAAACTGAACACGGACAAATACTGTTGTAATTTAAATCTTTTGTGGCAGCAAGAACGGAACGATGAAAAAATCATACTTTTACAGATTACAAGTACAGGAATCTCTGTCACAAATAAGAATATGATGAAGAAGATGAAGGACTATAATATGAAGAAGAATAATAGTTTAAAAAGAACAATATGAGTAATGTTAACAAAAAGATGAAAAGCAAGAAGTTTTAGAAGAAGATAAAGAAGGTGAAGATGAAGAATAATTTGATAACAAAGATGATGCTGCTGAAGATTATGAAGGAGAAAGTGTGGCAAAAGTTAAAAAGGTGAAGAGCATGGAAGTTGTGAAACATACATATTTGCCAAAATAGAAAAAAGGTTAACAACATTGTCAATTTCTTCGTCAATCCGAAGGTATTTCCTAAAAAAAAAAATTAATGCTATTCCATTGGATTGGGTTAAACATCTATGCCTTTAATGTCTCCTCAACCTCCCCCAATACATTATACATTACTCTTTGTTGTTTTCCTTCATGTACAATTAACCTACAAGGCAAGAATGGGTTTTTTTTAATTTCGATATTTTGTTCCCATAGACTTACATTGGACTTCCGGTATCGGTATCGGGTATCGCCGATATTTTTTGGGTATCGGCGATACCATTCCGATTCCGATACTTTTGGATATCGGAAAGTATCGCTCAACTCTAGCCACAGGTAGATCCATTCTCTTTTCTCTTATTGTGTGGCAATGAGAATTCATCCTTGTTCTCAGTTTTTGCCCTGTTTCCCCCACATACAGACCCCCAGTTGGACATTTTGTACAGATAATTAGGTACACCACATTAGATGTGATGCAGCTGAAAGTACCTGGTATCTAGTAGTCCTGATGGGAGTTGGGGATCTTTATCTTGTCCGTGGTCATTATAAATGGACAGGTTTTGCATTTCTTCTGGTTGCAAGGAAAGGTTCCTGCAGCTGTTGGGAGGACAGGGAACTTCTGACAATGATGCTTCTTAGGTTTGGGGGCTGCCTAAAACACAGTAGTGGGGGGTCTGGAAATATGGATTGTAATCGGGCATCTTTTTGTAGTAAAGGTTGTAGTTTCCGTGCAGCTCCCCTTAGCATCTCCAGATTTGGATTGTAGGTGACCACTAGAGGTACCCGGTTATTTTCTTCTTTAGCTTTGTAATGTAGCAGGTGATTCCTTGATATTCTGGTGGCTCTTGTAATTTGGGTTTCAATTGTTCTTGGATGGTAGCCCTGATTTAAAAAGGTCTTTCTGAGGCGACCAAGTTGTTCATCTCTATCCATGGGGTTGGAACATATACGGTTGTATCTGATGGCTTGGCTGTAGACAATAGAGTTTTTATGTGTTTTGGATGGAAACTGTCCCATTTAAGGTATGTTGGACGGTCGATTGGCTTCTGATACAGGGATGTCTCTATTTCATTGTTCTTTAGCTTAATGATGGTGTCCAAAAAGTTAATAATAATTGATTAAAAACAATAACTCAAATATGAATACAACATCATAATATATATACGGATCACCTAAAACCAATTAATTATCTAGATTATATGTAATTTACAAGAACACTTTCCACAGTAGCTGTCCATTAAGCTCTTTTGATATTAGAGAATCCATGGCAAAAATTCAATATGCTTCTCACTGAAATATATGTAGTTTATTCTCTTCTTTATTATGTCCTTCAGTTTCCTCCAGTATCAGCTATCTAAGATCAGATATTACATGTCTTTATTCAAAACAAAGTTTAGCGTCCCAAGTTTCTCCGTTCTTCTTCCTATTTGATGCAATCTTCTTATTGGATTGCACATTTTTTTTTAAAGTTTCAGCAAATCTCCATATTGTTAAATGATGCTCATTAAAGGGAATCTGTCAGCATCACCAGGTTTTTGTTACCTCATCTGAGAGCAGCGTAATGTAGAGAAAAAGACATGGATTACAGTGATGTATCACTTAGTTACTGGATGCAGTAGTTGTGATTCAATCAGAGTTTTTACATGTAGCATGTAGCAGAGACAGCTAATCCCCACTTGCACCTCAGCTCTCTATGTACATTAGGGTGCCAAGGAAAAATGAACTTTGCAAATTGGTAAGTCTTACCCCTCAAATTTGTTCCTTTTGGCATAAGAATTCACCATGTAAAATATGTTGACATTAAATTTAGATTTACCACTTGCTCAAGTCATGTGAATTATTCCATGTTTCTCATATTTCACAATATTGTACACACAAAAACCACTAAAATGTAACCACTAACATTTAAAAACAAATAAAAAAAAAAAAAACTTAAAAGTTCAAATCACCCCCCTTTCACACCATTGAAAATTAAATGGTTAAAAATAAATAAATATACACACATTTGGTATTGCCGCGTTCAGAAACGCCAGATCTATCAAAATATTAAATCAATTAATCTGATCGGTAAATGGCATAACATACCATACATAACGTGGGATATGCATGACGATAAATACTAAACAAACATTTAAAACTGCAATATGATGTGCCATTGAGCAACCAGTAAATGATAACTAATCTTAAAAAAAGAAAATGATAAAATATCTATGACCAAAAAGGAACAAAATTAGGAGGTAAGACCTTCAAAAACTTGCTACTTAATTTTTACCATGCATTTCCTTGGCACCCTAATGTACATAGTATATTGACTGTAAGCTGCTTATCAGAGGTTGGGGTGGTGATTTGACTACATAGCACTACAAGCTAGTCCGAGCAGGGATAATATCCTGCTGCTAAAGCACTCATTGTATTGAAACAACAGCTCAAATTGTAATAAGAGGTGCATCTCTGAAATCAATGTCTAAGGCCCTATCTCATGCTGCACTCAAATTACATAGCAAAAACCTACTGATGGATTCTATTTAAGCCTCACTTTTACGAACCTTCAATTTTGCCTAATTTTGACCGCAAATCCCTGTATTGTTGAAACATGCTCATTGATCCTCATTTTTATGGGTCTATCAGTCCAATCTACACCATAACACAGGAGCACTTTAAAATGTATAGAAGATAGTAATATTGAGAAAAACTAATGCTAATATCTTTTTATCATTTATCTTTTTATGAAGTGGAAGCCATAGATTTCATTGTGAGTCTGTTATGTGGACGATGTGCTCATGTGTGGGGATAAATTCTGTCAGTTCATGTGCTATATCAATTCTTGCCATAAACTGATAGAGTTCATCCTAGAAAAAAAATGTTTATACTATCCACCATTTAGATGCACACTTTACTAAAACTGATGGGTTATAGTTTGAATCTACTTTGTAAGACGACTGGAATTTTAGGCATATTGCGGTTCAGACCATGAACTTCACACGTGTAAAGTTGCCAAGAGCGGTAGTCATGACCGAGCTGCTGTCCGGTTAAGCTCGGGCATTTTACAGGAAAACGGTGTCAAGTTCCCAGTGGGCTGTTAGGTGTGGGGTGCATCTGTGTAGCCCAGCTGTGTCTGGAGCTACATGTTCCCAGGAGGATGCAACCAAGGTAAACCCACAAAGACCCATATGCACACAACACATCTGCACTTTTCCCTATATCCACCAGAGGGAGCTCTTCCGCAATATATAAGGCAGTGTAGAACGGCAGTTACCTCAGAACAGACGAGAACGGCAGTTACCTCAGAACAGCCTAGTTACGAGAGAACATCAGATCTCGAGTTACCTCAGACAGTCAGTCTAGTCACCTCAGACGAGCTGAGAGGGAGAGATTAGCCTGAGAGAGAGAGAGTACTTGAATGACCGAAGTTTGCAGCTTGAACTTAGTTTATTTAGTGGAGTCCAGTAATGGTGGGAAGGATTGCCACTTAGCCTGGTCAAAACTGAGACAACTGAGGTATTTAGAGTGAGCAAGCGTGCCGACGCTTTGAGAACGGTGAAGAGAAGGAAAAGCTGCTATCTACTGCTAGTGTGTGCTTATGTTAAAGGTGAGAGTAGGACAAAAGGCGAGTGGAAGAAAGAAGAGAGTGACAGAGGTTGAAACAGCATTGATCACTTCCTCTACTCTGAACCACCGGACGCCGGGTCCGAGCTTGCTAGCATCTACACGACTAATAGGAGATACCGGAGACCCTGTGGGACTTCAAGTCGCAGGGGCCCACAAGTGTTGATAAGCAGCCGGGGTCAGGAAGACAGGAGTCTGGTCGGCCAACCATTAGAGACACTGTTCTGTCCCAGAGAAGGCCTCACCACAAAGTCAGCCGGGCGTATATGAGAAGACAGAGTTAGACTTCGTTCTATACAGGTCAGAAACTCACACATATAAAGGAGTACAGAGGCCCTACACCTACTCAGTGAGATTACTGGACGTGCATCCTCCACCCTGCCAGCTTCCCGGGACGTGCCTGCATCTATACCATCAGTAAAGGTACAGAAAGAGACTTTTGTGTGTGTGTCTGCCTTATTGCTCCTGCACCCCTACACCGCCATATACCCTGAGGGATCAGTCTTGACTGTGGAAGACTTAACACCTTGCTGCCCAGTAACAACCCCTCAGAGGATCTACCCTGCAGCGCTGGTCACCCTGACCAGGAACCACAGGTGGCGTCACAAACATTTCTACAAACCTATAATCCCCTGTAAATATTCCCCTTTTATTGAGGTGAGCCCCCAGGGCCATGGACCGAGCTGTGCTACCAGTGACATCCCCCATTGAAGTGAACGGGCTCGGTGCCGAGTACCCCACAGGCCCTGGCTACGGGCGACTCACATCGCACTGGGAACAGTTGGCTTTCTGACTATGGAGTCTTCATTGGTCTATTTTCCACATAGCTTTTCTATACACGGTGTTCCAAATTAATATGCAAATAATATTTTCTCAGATTTTCCCAAATTACCTATATGAATTTCAGTCATTGTAATTTTCCAGTCAAATAACTATTAGAGTACAATTGAAAGGTTTTTGTACAAACTGCCTATGATAACAGAATATTTTTTAAAAAATAAAACACTCAAACTGCACTCAAAATGCATGTTCCAAATTATTATGCACAGCAAAGTTTTCTACCTTTTCATTTTAATAAAGAACAAAAAAATGGTAATTTTTGAAATCATAAGCATTAGCAGGTTCTTACAAACAAATCAAACAGTTTTCAACTCAAAACTTTATTCTAGGTGATGTTACATTTGCACATAGGACCCCTTGTTCGAAAGGAGCTTCTGAACTCTCTCGTCCACTGAATTTGTCAGGTTTTGGATGGTTTCTGCTTCAATTGTTTTGCATGAGGACAGAATACCCTCCCAGAGCTGTTGCTTAGATGTGAACTGCTTCCCGCCATCATAGACACTCCTTTTGATGATGCTCCAGAGGTTCTCAATGGGGTTGAGGTCAGGGGTAGTGTTGAGCGATATTGCTCGATATCTAAAAATATTGTATCGAAATTGTATCGCCGATAGCACTAAATATCGTCGATATCCGATTTCGATACCGGAAGTCCCATGTTAGTCTATGGGAACAAAATATCGCAACAACAAAAAAACCCTTTCTTTCGTTGTAAACACAAAATATACACACATAGAATACATATATATATATATATATATATACATGTCATTGTGACATATATATATATACATATATTTATAGTTTATACACTTCTACATAGTAAAATAGACTCTAATTCAATTGCCGGGTAAAGCCGTGACATACCACATAGAAGTCGACGGGCTCGGTGCCGAGTACCCCCAAAACCTCTGGCTCTGTGCGACTCAACTTGGGCGTCACGAACAGGATTCTGTAGCTCGCTATAAGCGAGTCCTGTGTGCCTGAATTGCACTGGTTTTGTGCTTGAGAATTGCTAAAATCATCAGAGAATGTATTTGCCATTTTTCCGCCATATCTGCGTCACGACGAGGCACTGGTGAAGAAGAAGGGCGTGCTCTTCGTGGGTGTCACTCAGTGGCGTGAAAACGATGGCCTCCCACTCTAAATGGTACTGCAATGTAAGATCGTGCCCCACAGCTCTTCAGTTCCGCCTCCTCATCCTCCTCAGTGTGCGGAAACTAACACGAAGGTCCCGCCTCCCTACAAAAGAGGGGCCCTCTACAGATGCTAATGACACATGTGACTTGGCAGAGATGGCTAATGGACACGACGAGCAGAAGTGTGAAGGGATGGAGCAGTCAGAGCTCTCCCCCCACGGAAGCGACCCGATCGCCACGGAACCACCGTTGGGCACCCGGCCTGGAAACCCTCCTACGCTGCAAGAAGCGGAGGATACCCTAGGAGGCCTGGCCCGGCACCGGGAGGAGGTCGCCAGGATGGAAGCCAGCTGGCGTGCCCTAAAAGTAAACTTGGAGCGGCACCAATCCCTCTTACCTGAAGTGTCTGTACCGGAAGGTGAGGCACCCGTTCTAGTAGAGGAGTCCTTGCAATGTGATCCGGTTGACGTTGTCGCAGTGGAGGCACCCGTTCCTGCAAAAACCGCAGCACCGTCAGCACCCCAGATCCCGCTGTCTGCCCCCGTCGCTGAGACAGAAGAAGCGACACCCGTCCTCATGGAGGAGGCCGCGCAGGCACCAGAGCACTACCTGCCTGTACCGGAGCCCCGACTGTCATCTGATTTAGAGCCGTCTGCTTCCTCCGCAGGGGAGCGCCGCCAGGACTGGGGGGCGACAGGAGAGCTGCCGCAAACCGGACATCGCAAGCTGCAGTGGAGTGGTGGAGACATGGAGCAGCTGGTGGAGGAGAATTTCAACCGGCGTCAGGAGGAAGAGTGGAGACGTTGGGAGCGGGAAGCAGAGCGACAAAGGGAGCAGCGAGAATCCCAAAAACTTCGCCAACGTCAGCTGGAGAAGGACCGGGCAGATAAGGACCGGATGAGAAAAGATAAAGGAACCCTGAGGGAGCCGCGGCGTAAGGGTGCAGTACGGAGCTTTAAATTGAAAGGTGGTTGGGGCTTCATCCAGGAGCCTGGACTTTATTTAGAAGTTTTTGTGAACCGGCGGGACGTGGAGGCTCACCTCCCAGAAGGACACCCGGGGGGGACCTGTTGCCAGGAGACTTGGTGACTTACACCCGACACTGGGGTTACAATGGATGGTACGCCCTAAATGTTACCAGGTGCGACCCCTACTCCCCAGAGTGTCAGGAACCTGTGAGACCCTCGGAGCCTTCAGCCTCCCACATCCAGGCCTCTGCAAAAGTGCCCACCCCACGCCGTAAATCTCCCAAGCCTCCCTCAGTGGTCTCCTCAGCAGCCCCAGCTGTGGACATGATAAGTATAGCTGGCCCGTACCCGGCGCCTGTTAGGCCCCCTGGGGTTCGTTCAGTCCGGGACATAGGGGTCCAGACCCGGAGGGAGACGAAAGAGGTGGCCACACAGACCCAGATAGCGGGTCACGACATCACTGTACAGGCCACACGACGTCATCAGGTCCTGGTGGTCCTTGGTGCCTCGGATGTTTGGCAAGCATCAGAAGAGTACCAGGTGGTACCTGGAACACCCCTGCCAAAGAATTATAAATAACCCGGACAGGGTCCCTGTATGTAAATAGTTAAATTGTTTATGTACCCGGACGGGTGAATGTTCCTAAAAAAGTTTTTTAATTTAATCAAAAAAAAAAACAAAACACAGTTTTCATTACTTTTATTACAGTCTCATCCTGCGACGCCATCGATCTCCTGTAAAAAAATGAAAAAAAAAAAAAAGTATACCACCTGAGCGACGCAGTCCATAGTAATGAGTGTCCCACGACGATCCAGCTCTGCTACATCAGAATGACAGGCAGAGCCTGTCATCCCGGCGCAGCACAGCTGATTACCTGCTTCCCCGGCGGTGACGTCATCGGACTGGTTTACGGCCGGGATTACCCTGCAGTCACTGCAGTTATCGCGAAAAACTGCATGTGACCGCCAGGGAGAAGATAATGGCGGCCATCAAGCAGTCCAGGACGTGACCGCCGGAGATCTTCTGCCAGGTAAGTGCCGCTGACTCCTGACAGACCCGACCGACGGACACTCACAGTGACAGTGACAAATCCGATTCCGGTATTCGATAAGACGAAAATATCGAAACGAATTATCGAAAGGCCGATAGCCGATATTTGCATTATCGTATCGCTCAACACTAGTCAGGGGAGCATGGAGGCCACTCCATAAGTTTGTCCCCTTTTATGTCCATAGCAGCCAGAGATACAGATGTGTTATGTGCAGCATGTGACGGTGCATTATCATGCATGAAAATGATCTTGCTGCGGTATGCACGGTTCTTCTTCTTGATCCATGGCAGGAAGTGCTGTTTGAGAAACTCAATATACACTATGGAGTTCATCTTTACGCCTTTAGGGATCCTAAAGGGGCCGACAATCTCTCTCCCCATGATTCCAGCCCAAAACATTACTCCACCTCCTCCTTGTTTTCGCCGTAGCCGTGTTTGCATGGGGTGTCCATCAACCAGCCATCCTCCACTCCATCCATCTGGACCATCGAGCGTTGCACGGCACTCATCGGTGAACAAAACAGTTTTGAAGTCAGTCTTCATGTATTGTTTGGCCCACTGGAGCCGTTTCTGCTTGTGTGCAGTGGATAGAGGAGGTTGACAGGATGGCTTACACACAGCTGCAAACCTCTGAAGGACCCTGCATCTTGTTATTCGGGGGACGTTGGAGGCACCAGCAGCTTCAAAAACTTGTCTGCTGCTATGACAAGGCTTTTTTGCTGCTGCTCTTTTAACCTGACGTAATTGCCTGTAGGAAAGAGTCCTCAATTTTCCCTTATCAGCACGCACACGTGTGTGCTGTGAATCAGCTACATACTTCTTGATTGTGCGATGATCACGATGAAGTGTCTTGGCAATGTTGATTGTAGTCATGCCTTGACCTAAACACTCCACAATTTGTTGCTTCTCAGCAGCCGACACATCCTTTTTCTTTCCCATTTTGGCAGAAAATGTAGGCTGCTTAATAATGTGGGACAACCTTCTTAAGTAGTCTTGCCTTTCATTGGACACACCTGCCAAACTAATTAGCACAGGTGTCTGCAATTGCTTACAGTGATATAAAGAGCCCTGACACACATCACCATTAGTGTTGAGCGATACTGCTCGATATCTAAAAATATCAGATCGGAATGGTATCGCCGATATCACTAAATATCGGCGATATCCGATTCCGATACCGGAAGTCCCATGTAAGTCTATGGGAACAAAATATCGCAACTAAAAAAAACCTTTATTTCCTTGTAAACACTAAATATACACACATAGAATACATATATATATATATATACATGTCATTGTGACATATATATATACATATATGTATAGTTTATACACTTCTACATAGTAAAATATCCTCTGATTCAATTGCCGGGTAAAGCCGGCTTCTGTGAAAAGACAGAAGCACCCGACATGAAATGACACTTGGTGTACATAGGGTTAACCATGTATTTTCATGTCGTTTGCAATCTGATTTGCACAAACAATTACATCAGTCTATGTGTGCAAAATTTCACACCTGTAGGGGTTAATTAAAGGTGTAAATTCGTTGTAAAAAAATCGGACTTTTTTGCTACGAATTTACACCTTTAATTAACCCCTACAGGTGTGAAATTTTGCACACATAGACTGATGTAATTGTTTGTGCAAATCAGATAGCAAAGGACATGAAAAGACATGGTTAACCCTATGTACACCAAGTGTCATTTCATGTCGGGTTCTGCATTTTCACAAAAGCCGTCAATTGAATTAGCGGCTATTATACTATGTAGAAGTGTATGAACTATAAATATAAATATATATATATGTGTCACAAATTCAATGACATGTATATATTGTGAGACAGTGAAGGAATGTGTGTTGAATGGGGTGTGCATTTCGCCTAGGTATAAGGGAAATGTGTGGCTTTGTAAACCTAGTGGTAGAGAAAGGTCACTACACCTCACATTCAGCACACACTTGCAGCACAGGCCTGAAACTACTCAGGTCTTGATTAGGAGACCAGAAGTAGGTGTCTGCAAACACAATCTGAGAGCTCATTCAGTCTGGACAAGGGGTCCAGGCACAGAAGGTGTCTCCAAGAGTGTGGGAGCTAGTTTAGCCTGGACACAGGGAGGTGTCCTGGCACAAGAAACAGTCTCCAAGAGTGTTAGAGCTGTCTTCAGCCTGGACACAGAGAGGTGTTCTGGCACAAGGAAGCAGTCTCTGTGAGAATCCATGCGGATAAGCCAAGAGTGTTAGAGCTGTCTTCAGCCTGGACACAGAGAGGTGTCCTGGCACAAGGAAGCAGTCTCTGTGAGAATACATGCGGATAAGCTACTGAAGAGGAGGGGAGCCGTCTCAGTCTGGGTTAGAGGAAGGACCCCGGACACAGGAGTGTCTCTGTGAACCTCCAGCATAACGACTACTGAATAGGAGTGGATCTTTCTCAAGTCTGGAAGTCGGGTGGACCTTCAGACATAAGGAGGAGTATCTGGGAGACTCCATACTGGTAACATATATCATATGTGTTGTTTTGGGCACAGACTGATAGAGTCTGGGTTCCTGATAGAAAGGGACATTACATAAGTGTAATTAGTGGCTAGACAAGCCTAGGTCTTTTGTTTATGCTTTGTTTTATCTGTTTGCTGTGGACTTTAATAAAACTGGTTGCGGCCAGTTTTTACCATAATTGCTGTCTGAATGAACTGTTTCCGTGCCATTCTGTCTACCCAGACAGCGATCTCAGAGCTAAAACCCCCGGAAAGGCTACAATATATATATATATGAGGTGTAAAATTGTTTAAAAAAAATGCGTGGGCTCCCGCCCTATTTTCGCAACCAGACAGACAAAGCCAGCGAATGGGGGCAGATAATAATAGCCCAGAGAGGGACCATTATTTTTGGCCGCCCCTGGCTACTAACATCTGCCCCCAGACACCCCAGAAAAGACAAATCTATAATTAGATTCGCCCTTTCTGGCACTTTGCCCGTCTATTCCCATTGCCCTGTAGCGGTGGCGAATGGGTTAATATGGGGTTAAAGCCACATTGCAATTGAAAGGTGACCATAAGCCAGGTTAATAATTGAGAGCTGTCAATTAGACAACTATCAATTATTAATCCTATTGCATGAAATAAAAATAAAACACACACACTTTAATTAAAAATCATTTTAATGAAATAAAGACACATGTTTTTGACCATCTTTTATTTGACTGCAAAAACCATTTCCTGTAATAAAAATAAAATAAAAAAGGAAAATTATTCTTACCTATCCCATGCACAGTCAGGTCCCACGGTGTAATCCTTCAGAAAGGGTTAATGTTTACTGCAGGGACCGCAGCTAATGCTGCAGCCTCACAGTAAACCCCCAAATGAATGAGTTCCTCTCCTGGCTGACAGGAGAGGAAGTGGAAAGCTTAATTGATTGCTTTCCACTTTCACTTCAGGTCAGCCAGGGACACAATCAGTGATGTCAGAGGGAACTGATTAACAAAAATAGGGGATCCCCTCGAAAAAAATTGGCGTGGGGTCCCCCCTATTTTTGTTAACCAGCCAGATGAAGCAGACCGCTGAGGCCTGGATTTTCAGGCTGTTAAGGAGCCAAGATCCATGGACCTTGCCAGCCTGATAATACCAGGCCACAGCAGTCTGCATATCTTGGCTGATTAACAAAAATAGGGGATCCCCTCGAAAAAAATTGGCGTGGGGTCCCCCCTATTTTTGTTAACCAGCCAGATGAAGCAGACCGCTGAGGCCTGGTTTTTCAGGCTGGTAAGGATCCAATATCCATGGACCTTGCAAGCCTGATAATACCAGGCCACAGCAGTCTGCTTAGCTTGGCTGGTTAACAAAAATAGGAGATCCCCTCGAAAAAAAAAACGGCGTAGGCGTCCCCCTATTTTTGTTAACCAGCCAAGTAAATGCAGACTGCTGCGGCCTGGTATTAAAAGACTGTCAAGGCCCATGGATTTTGGCCCTCAACAGCCTGATAATACCAGGCTACAGCAGCCCCACATTTGGCGCATCAAAAGATGTGCCAATTGTGGCACTTTACCCAGCTCTTCCCACTGCCCTGTAGCGGTGGCAAGTGGGGTAATAAGGGGTTAATGTCACCGTTGATTGCACCGTGACAATAAGCCCGGTTAATAATGGAGAGGTGTCAATAAGACACCGATCCATTATTAATCCCAAAGTTATTAAATGTATAAAAAAAAGACAAAGCAAGAAAAAAGTCTTTTAATGAAATAAAAGAGACAACACAGTTTTTATTAATTTTATTATACACTCATTCCTGCGACGCCATCGATCTCCTGTAAAAAAAGAAAAAAAACAAACCAACAGTATACCACCTGTCCGACGCAGTCCATAGTAACGACTGTCCCACGACGATCCAGCTCTGCTACATCGCAATGACAGGCAGAGCCTGTCATCGCAACGCAGCACAGCTGATTACCTGCTTCCCCGGCGGTGACGTCATCGGACTGACTGCTTTACGGCCGGGATTACCCAGCAGTCACTGCAGTTATCGCGAGAAACTGCATGTGACCGCCGGGGAAAGATGATGGCGGCCATGAAGCAGTCCAGCCCGTGACCGCCGGAGATCTTCTGCCAGGTAAGTGCCGCTGACTCCTGACAGACCCGACCGACGGACACTGACAGTGACAGTGACAATCCCGATTCCGGTATCCGATAAGACGAAAATATCGGAACTAATTATCGAAAGCCCGATACAGCTAATATCGGCCGATACCCGATACGTGCGGTATCGTATCGCTCAACACTAATCACCATCAGTGAGTTTAACTGACAAACAAAAAAATTCTTACCTTATCACTCCTAAACAATGTTTGCATAATAATTTGGAACACAGTGTATGTTGGTTTTAACTTTTTTCACTTTTGAAGTTATTCACTATTAAAAGAATCAATTTTATTTGTGTTAGAACCTCTGTGAATGAGGGATAAATGGACACAGAGAAAGTTTCATATGGATCATATGGATAACGGCAGAAAAAGTTTTACAGCATATGCCATATGAGGACATTATGGATGTGGTGAATATGCCATATGTATAACGGTGAAATCTCACATATTTTGTATCTTGCAGTAAAAAAAAACATTAAGTGCAAGTTGAAGAAAAAGGTGATATGTGCATTTTTATGATTGTTACAGAATACGGGTTTTACCCCACAATGTCAAGTTCTAGTCCTTCCCATAGATTTTTTAAACATTAGGAGTCTAAAAATCTGTTAGAATCATGACTAGTGATGGGCAAAACCCCCGATGATCAGGATCGGCAGGTTCGCCTGAGTTTTTTGTAAATTTCGAGCTTGGGGCCGGAGATGACGCGAACTTGCATCCAAACCCCGAGCTTGGACTTTACAGATATGGGCCATTATAATTATACTTACCTGTCCAATAATACATCCTCCCGTCCCGCTATCTCCCGGCCGCATCTGCTTCAGGGGCCGCTCATTAACTGCCGGTGGTATTCACTGCACTCGGCAGCCTTCGGCTTTTTCCGGCAGTGAATACAGCGGGCAGTTAATGAGCTGCCCCTGAAGCAGATGCAGCAGGGGGACAGCAGGACGGGAGGACGCGTCGCAGGTCAGGTAAGTATAATTATAATGACCCTGGACCCGAACTGGACCTGAACTGTAACACGGGTTTCCCATGGAAAAATGGAGAAAAGTACAGTATGTTTGCAGAACATTTATTTTGCTATAACACACCAATGTAACAACAAATTTGTATATGTTGTCTTTTTCTATTTATTATTACATTTAAAGCTGTAGAATTTTCTTCACTTATAGTAATGTTAGAAAACTAAATATTTGACCAATTCCAATGCATGAACACATGGTTTTGGTTTTCTGGGCACTAACAAGAACATAGAATGAAAAATGCATATAATGTATCTAGTGCCTAATAGCCTTATGGGGTAGAAAGGTCTGATCAATTGTGAAAGTGAATGCTGAGCAAATGATAGAGGAGATAACAATGTCAACCAAAGACAAAAATAGACTCAAGAAAAATGAGAGAACTGTAGGCTTCATTCTGTCTAGGTCAGAGAGCTGATAACATTTCTAAATCAATGTCACAAAGTTTTGGCTTTCCAGTAAATTAATTCATTCATTTATCAGATAAACTCTGTTAAATGTCTTATGTACATGCTAAAAATAGCAAGTTATAGTAAAGAACAAAAACAACAGACACATAAAACATTAATAAATGAGACCACTGTGATTCTGAAGTTCTGTTATACACAAATGTAACATTTAAACATGAGCCAAATAAATGATGGCAATTAATTTTACGGTACCACTAGTGTTTCTTGGTTTTGTAATTAAAATATGTATTTATTACATGCCATATAGTTTGTAGATTGTTTAGAAGTCGAAAAAGGCACAGCACTAGAGTTACTGCATATAGTGTGCAAACATACCTTTAACATTGAAATAAAGGACCTGGCATGTTAGCGATCTCTTTGCTCTCTTAGGTGCCATAATACATTGAACTCTACAAGGTGTAGGGGTTTTACTCACTCGGCTACGACGGGAGTAAAACAGGAGGCACATTCCTTTAAAAGTTCATGTGGGTTTATAGCTTCATAAACCCCAAAAGCACAAACAGAAAATAAACAGCCTTTAGATTAGGCAAACAAAGTAACAATGTCCATAGCAGGGCTCTGCTCCGCCAGACCTGTGGGCACACAGGCAGGGATAGTGTCCAGTACTCAGGCTCGGTCTGGAGCTAAACACACAGGAGACCTTCTCCCTCCCAACACACAGACCATTTGCCAAACAACAGCCTTCATAATGTAGGCTGTTAACCACACTCAGATGTGAGGTATGTGGGTAGACAGAACCACCCATCTCTCATAGCTACCCGTAATCCGGTCACAGGTGAACCAATTGAACCTCTTAGTGCTTACCTGCACTAGAGAAAATACTCCGGGTTACATCACAGAGAGCAGCCATCTCTGTGACACATACCTCCTATCAACTAAGCTGCCATTAGCCTCTTTACATAGGGCGAAACTAAAATTCATGCTCTGCAATTGGTCTTCATCTTATTATTTGTAAAAAGCTGCTTAACTGCTATCACTAAGGTTACATGCCCATGATGAGCTTTTATCGTGTTTTTGACATTGCGTATTTTCACTGCAGCAAGAGTGCAATATTTTACAGTTCCAGCAAAGTGGATGGGAGAGCTCTCATGCCCACTGTGCCTCTTTTTTTACGCTGTGTAAACTGACCTGCTGTGCATTTTTCCAGTCCGCAGCAGGTCAATTTCTATTGCTGGTGCGCTGAGTTTTCTGTGCAGAATTTCCCCATAGACTTGCAATAGATGCGAAAAATCCGCAGGTAGAAAATGGCACTTGCACTTTTAGTGCCTTTTACCCAGTGTACATACATGAAAAACTCATGTAATCCGTACCTAGGGGCTCCTTTCCATTTGCGATAAATACGTCCGATTCTCGCATGTGAAATCCCAGCTCGGACCCCGACACTCGGGAGTGGAGTGTGCGGCTGCATGTATTGGTATGCAGCTGCTCGCTCCACTCCCGAACGCCAGCCCCAGAGCTGGGATTTCACATGCGAGAATCGGACGTATTTCTCGCAAGTGGAAAGGAGCCCTAAGTATGTCAATACCAGGAAGTTTCAAGACCAAAGCAGATTTAATTCCAAACATGACACACCAAAGATAGACAAAAAATGTAGTGTCATAAATGCAATAAAAACGCAGTGTCAAAAAACGCACACAAGAAAACAATGAAAAAAAGGCAAGAAAACTAAGGTGCAGAAATTCTGCAGCATCAAAAACTCAGCAAACAATGATTGTGGGAACGAAGATTTAGGCTATGTGCACACGTTGCGGTTTCTTAGCGGCAAAACCGCTTGCACAATACAACTCATTATGACCTATGAGATTCCGCAATGCTGTGCACATGCTGCGGGTTATTCCGCGGCGGAATCGCATCGCGGGAGAATCCGCAGCATGCTCATTCTTTTTTGCGGAATCGCGGCGATTCCGCCGCCATAGGAATGCATTGAACCAATTACTTTCCGCATGTGGCTGTGCCCACCATGCGGAAAGTAAGCGGTTCATGTGCGGATGGTACCCGGGGTCTGGAGGTGAGGAGACTCTCCTCCAAGCCCTGGGTACCATATCCATGTAAAAATAATAATTAAAATAAAAAATAATGATATTCTCACCTTCCGGCGTCCCACGCAGCTTTCCTGCCTTCAGCGACGCTCCCGGCAATCGCGTTCCCAGTGATGCTTTGCGAGATTACCCAGATGACGTAGCGGTCTCGCGAGATGCTACGTCATCGGGATGATTGTCGCAAAGGACTCTTGGGAACGGAACTTGCCGGGAGCGTCGCTGAGAGGCGGGAAGGCTGCGGGGGCCGCCGGAAGGTGAGAATATCATTATTTATTATTTTTTTTATTATTTTTACATTAGATCTTTTTACTATTGATGCGACATAGGCGGCATCAATAGTAAAAAGTTGGTCACATGAGTCAAACACTTGTTTGACTCGTGTGACCAACCTGTCAGATCGCTTGTAAAACGCTAGCATTCTGCAAGCTAATTCCGCTTGCAAAACGCTAGTGTTTAGCGGGAATACGCATACCTATAATATGCGGATTTCCCGCGGCAGGGAGGTGCGGAATTGCCGCGGAAATTTCCATGGCAATTCCGCAACGTGTGCACATAGCCTTAAGCTGCATTCACATGTTGTGGTCATGTTACTTTTATTAAACCCACTCAATATACCCTAAATGGCTACTCCTGTAGATGCAGGTCTCATATCATACTAATGCGAATGGAGAGATAGCAGCGCATGTTCGGCTTTCTTTATTCAGTTTTATGGGAGCTACAAAAATATCCAAGCTAGCCAGCACAACTATTTAGCCGGTCTCACACTTGCGAGTGTGATGCGAGATACGAGTCTCTCGCATCAACACCTGGCACTGCCGCCGACACTTGGGATCGGAGTGTGCGGCTGCTTAGAAATACATGTAGCCGCACGCTCCGGTCCGAGTGCCGGCAGCAGTTCCGGGTGTTGATGCGAGAGACTCGCATGAGTTTCTCACATCACATTCGCAAGTGCGACACCAGCCTTTTCAAAACTCTCACAGAAATTAATTTTTTCATGGAAAAGTAAATTTCTCAGCTTCTAGTACCTATAATAAAAGCCAACAGCTATATATTGAACTTTTAAGTTATATTAAATGTAACTGTTATGAAAAACACTATTAAAGGGAATATGTCAGCTGGATTTTGTACTTAGGGCAGGAGTCACACTACCGTACAATACGGCTGAGTGCTATGTAATAAAGCATCGTATAGCACTCGGCCCAATGTTATACTATGAGGCAGGTCAGATCTGCGATTATTTTCTCGTGCCGATTTGGCATGAGAGAACAATCGCAGCATGCTACGATTGGCACCGAGTCTCGCTCACTTGCAGTCATATACAGTACAGACCAAAAGTTTGGACACACCTTCTCATTTAAAGATTTTTCTGTATTTTCATGACTATGAAAATTGTACATTCACACTGAAGGTATCAAAACTATGAATTAACACATGTGTGTGGAATTATATACTTAACAAAAAAGTGTGTTACAACTGAAATTATGTCTTATTTTCAAGGTTCTTCAAAGTAGCCACCTTTTGCTTTGATGACTGCTTTGCACATTCTTGGCATTCTCTTGATGAGCTTCAAGAGGTAGTCGCCGGGAATGGTTTTCACTTCACAGGTGTGCCCTGTCAGGTTTAATAAGTGGGATTT
Source organism: Oophaga sylvatica (assembly GCA_033576555.1). Classification (NCBI taxonomy): domain Eukaryota; kingdom Metazoa; phylum Chordata; class Amphibia; order Anura; family Dendrobatidae; genus Oophaga; species Oophaga sylvatica. Next base: position 24,777 of record JARQOD010002943.1, read on the forward strand.
CTGGCCTTATAAATGGGGTTGGGACCATCAGTTGTGTTGTGCAGAAGTCTGATGGATACACAGCTGATAGTCCTACTGAATAGACTGTTAGAATTTGTATTCTGGTAAGAAAAAAGCAGCTAAGTAAAGAAAAACGAGTGGCCATCATTACTTTAAGAAATGAAGGTCAGTCATTCTGAAAAATTTGGAAAACTTTGAAAGTGTCCCCAAGTGCAGTTGCAAAAACCATCAAGCGCTACAAAGAAACTGGCTCACATGAGGACCGCCCCAGGAAAGGAAGACCAAGAGTCACCGCTGCTTCTGAGGATAAGTTTATCTGAGTCACCAGCTTCAGAAATCGCAGGTTGACAGCAGCTCAGATTAGAGACCAGGTCAATGCCACACAGAGTTCTAGCAGCAGACACATCTCTACAACAACTGTTAAGAGGAGACTTTGTGCAGCACGCATTCATGGTAAAATAGCTGCTAGGAAACCACTGCTAAGGACAGGCAACAAGCAGAAGAGACTTGTTTGGGCTAAAGAACACAAGGAATGGACATTAGACCAGTGGAAATCTGTGCTTTGGTCTGATGAGTCCAAATTTGAGATCTTTGGTTCCAACCACCGTGTCTTTGTGCGACGCAGAAAAGGTGAACGGATGGACTCTACATGCCTGGTTCCCACCATGAAGCATGGAGGAGGAGGTGTGATGGTGTGGGGGTGCTTTGCTGGTGACACTGTTGGGGATTTATTCAAAATTGAAGGCATACTGAACCAGCATGGCTACCACAGCATCTTGCAGAGGCATGCTATTCCATCCGGTTTGCGTTTAGTTGGACCATCATTTATTTTTCAACAGGACAATGACCCCAAACACACCTCCAAGCTGTGTAAGGGTTATTTGACCAAGAAGGAGAGTGATGGGGTGCTACGCCAGATGACCTGGCCTCCACAGTCACCAGACCTGAACCCAATCATGATGGTTTGGGGTGAGCTGTACCGCAGAGTGAAGGCAAAAGGGACAACAAGTGCTAAGCATCTCTGGGAACTCCTTCAAGATTGTTGGAAGACCATTTCCGGTGACTACCTCTTGAAGCTCATCAAGAGAATGCCAAGAGTGTGCAAAGCAGTCATCAAAGCAAAAGGTGGCTTCTTTGAAGAACCTAGAATATAAGACATATTTTCAGTTGTTTCACACTTTTTTGTTAAGTATATAATTCTACATGTGTTAATTCATAGTTTTGATGCCTTCAGTGTGAATGTACAATTTTCATAGTCATGAAAATACAGAAAAATCTTTAAATGAGAAGGTGTGTCCAAACTTTTGGTCTGTACTGTAAGTCTATGGGTGTAAGTGACACAACACACAGCACTCAGATATCATCTGAGTGCAATGCAATATACAGTTGTGCTCAAAAGTTTACATAATCTGGCAAAATGTTTGCTTTCTTGGCCTTTTTCCAGAGAATATGAATAATAACACCAAAACTTTTTAACCACTCATGGTTAGTGGTTGGGTGAAGCCATTTATTGTCAAACTACTGTGTTTTCTCTTTTTAAATAATAATGACAACCCAAAACATCCAAATGACCCTGATCAAAAGTTCACATACCCTGGTGATTTTGGCCTGATAACATGCACAGAAGGTGACACAAATGGGTTGAATGGCTACCAAGGGTATGTGCACACGTTGTGGATTTAGATCCGGATCCGCAGCGTTTTTGGCCACACTAATTTGCCTCAAATGCATAGTGTAGTGCACTACCAATGTTAGTCTATGGGAAATTGAGAATTGGTGTGCACATGCTGCAGAAAAATATGCCCAGATTTGCAGCGTTTTATTTTCCGCAGCATGTCAATTCTTTTTGAGTCAGTCAAATCTGCAGCAAAACCACAGGTTTAAAAAGCTCTGCGGTTTTGCTGCGGAGTTGCATGCAAGAAATGCTGCAGATAGGGAGGAGGAAGAGTGTGTGGGTGGAGTGTGGGTGAAGAATATGATTGTGCGGGTGTCTGTGTATCTATATGTGTGTGCGGGTCTGTGTGTGTCTGTGTGTGGAGCTGTGTGTGTGTGCGGGTCCGTGTGTAGGCAGGCATCGTCCGATGGGACTACTAGTTCCATCTGGCTATGTCTGCTACAGTGACAGCATTAACTGATGATGGGACAGTAGTCCAATCATCCAGCTACTGTGTTGACTATTAAAAAAAAAACACATACAGACACACAGTAAACATACACACCATACAGCTAATCCCCAATGCCCTCAATCCTCTGTAAAAAAATAAAATAATAAACAAACAGTGTACTCACTGTTCTGACATAATACATGTAATAACGAGTGTCCCACGATGATCTCTCATGGAGAGCTGTCACATCAAGAGATGTTAATGTGGTGCCCCTGAGGGTCCAGTTGCCACAGAAATACTGCACCTCAGCCAGAGGTGTGGTACTCCTCTCTAGGGTAAGGAGGGGGCACTACCCAGTGCTCACATATTTGCATCCAAAACAGATCACATGACCCCAGGCTTAGGGGGGTGAGCCCCAGTGAGAGCGGGAAGGCAGTGCGACAGTTGGAAGGAGAGCAGTCGGTGAGGAGAGAAGCTTCTAGAAGGAAGAAGGGTTCCTAGGGGCCAGGGAAGTGAGGAATCCACCCTGGGCGCCCAAATTCACACTGACCGGAGTCGGGTGGAGGGACCAGGTTACAGTGAAGGGACCAACCCCAGACTAGTGGAGAATCTGTAAGACTCAGCTAGCAAACCGTAGGCTGTAGTAACTGTATGTGTGACAGCCAAATCCACACACACTCACTGAAAAGATAGCCATATAGGATCAAGAGGACCAAGAGGACGTCGCCTGATAGGATCTGAGGCTGCTGGCTTGGGGCACTGTGTGTGAGGCGCAGGGCAGGAGAGGAAGGAGTCGGCGCTGGGAGAGATGACCAGAGAAAGGAACATAAGAAGGGGGTTCTGGCTAAGTGTTCCTCAAACTACCCGAAAGCTGGCTGGACCACTGACCCGCAGGACACAGCATCCCGGCTGGGGATTGTAACCTAAGAACTGTGAGTAAAATGTGAAGACTGCGCCCTGCTGTGTCCTCAGATTAATTTACAGTGTCACCTACCCTGCACTACAACTGTTATCAATATCTTTAACCCTATAACTGCCCTGGGGCCTAGCTCTGCCCGTGGAGAGCTGTAACATCTCTGCTGCGTCACCAACTGCCCCAGTGGCTCTGAATCGCAGCGTTGACCATCTTATTGCCAAACACCACGGGTGGTGAGCAGGAGTGCGACATGAAGCAAGAAAGACGGCGTCGCATGAAGATGGGAGGCGCCAGACCCAGACCTGCGACACCCATCGGACCGGCCCGCATCAGGCCGCCCCCCCCCCAGAGAGTATAATAAAACTTCTTTTTCTTATCTTTTAGGTCGGACCAGGGGCTTATCTACAGCATTATAGAATGCTGTGGATAAGCCCCGAAAGGCAGTGGCTGCATCTTATAGCGGTAAAACGAGGTGACAGGTTACCTTTAATAACACACACAACTTGTGGACAGGAATGAAACTTTCTGGAAGAAGCAGCAATGTTTTTCCTTTAATGTTTCTATCAGCATTATGAAGAATTTTAAAGCTGTATTGTTAATGCTCCAATTTTTGTCTAATATTCTAAATGCTGTAGCAATGTGGAGTCATAACTACAATATACAATATATCACTATAGCAACCGTATCTACGCATTCTACATAAGAGCATATTGCAGGCACTGCAGAGGTAGCATTCACAAAGCTTGTTTGCTAGAACATTTAGAGTGTAAACTTCAAGGTTCCTATATATGAAATATTGAATCATGACATTGATTTAAAAATAATGCATAATAAATGAAACATGAAACATAAAACTAAAAGTGTTGGCCTCAAATAATCTGGTTATAAGAGTAGAGGATTATGAAAGAAAGTGATTTATTAGAAGCCTTATTTTTATTGTATGGAGACAGAAAAATCTGCTAGCAGCTGACATGGTGTAACTTATCACACGTACTGCAGACACGTACACACGCACATACATTATAATATATGGAGCTACCCACATGTCCGTGTTTTACACAGCCCATGTGTCTGTGTTCCCACACGTAGACATGCTTTTTTTATGAGACGTCAATACATACGTGCACATAGATGACATAAGTTGTGACATATGTGTGCCGTCCAGGTGACACATAACGGAATAGAATGCAGAATAGAAATTACAGATGTTTAGGTGTTAAAGATGCGCAAAGACATAGATAGATAGATAGATAGATAGATAGATAGATAGATAGATAGATAGATAGATAGATAGATAGATAGATAGATAGATAGAGCGAGCTCTGGCAAAAATTAAGAGACCACCACATCCAAACCCTGTCATGTGCAGCCCAATCTCCAGACCTGAACCCCACTGAAAACCTCTGGAATGTAATCAACAGGATGATGAATAGTCAGAAGACATCAAACAAAGAAGAACTGTTTAAATTTTAGCGCCAGGAGCAGTGTGAAAGACTGGTGGAAAGCATGCCAAGACGCATGAAAGCTGTGATTAAAAATCATGGTTATTCGACAAAATATTGATTTCTGAACTCTTCCTGAGTTAAAACATTAGTATTGTTGTTTCTAAATGATTATGAACTTGTTTTCTTTGCATTATTTGAGGTCTGATAGCACTGGTTCTTTTATTTAAATTTTACTATTTCTCATTTTTAGAAAAAAAATACAACATTTATTGCTTGGAAATTCGGAGACATGTTGTCAGAAGGTTATAAAATAAGAGAGCTATTTACATTTTACTCAAAAATATACCTATACAGAGAAAAATAAGACAAACTGAAAATTTTGCATTGGTCTCTTAATTTTTGCCAGAGTTGTAGATAGATAGATAGATAGATATTAGATCAATAGAGCGATAGATATGGATTGAATAGATAGATAATAGATAAATAGAGATGGGTTAGATAGACAGACTATGACGAGATACAGTGTCTTGTTTTTATTTCTTTTTATGTTTTTCAGGTTTCCATTTGTAGACTATGTTGGATTCCCTGGACTATGTCGGACCTGCATGGGTTTTTTTTGTTTTATAAATTGGTGAACCAGGGAAAAGTGTCGGGCAGTGTTTATTCAAAAAAAATATTTTTTGGTATGTGTGTATTTTTTCTTTGATTACTAGGTTAGTAATGGAAGAATCTGATAGACACCTTTCCATTACTAACAACAGTGCTTGATGTCAGCTGTGATTTTTGACAAATCACAGCTGACATCAACCTCAAGCCCCATTACGAAGTGCCAGAAGAGGAGCATCTAATTTGGAGGAGGGCTAGTATTTTTAGGCTGGGAAGGGCAAAATAGCCAGGGACCTTCCCAGCCTGATAATATCAGCTGACAGCTGTCTGCGTTATGCGGGTTATTGCTGGTTATCAAAAATGAAGGGATATTCAACCTTAAGTATGCCAGGAATTAATTGACAAAGGCTCTGGATGAGCTGAAACGTTTTTCTGGGATGTGGAATAAAGCAAATTAAATCAACACATGTGAGTGCCGGGATTTCCTTTTTCCTCGAATGAATCATTCCTTCCACGTGCACCACGATAGCGACTGGAGTGCCGACTATTTTGCATTATCACATGAAATAAGGAGAGACCATTACTCCTAATATTTAAAGGGTAATCTTTATTTTTATTTAGGTACCGTCTAGGCATTAAAAATTTATGAATTTTGTAATATACCTCCTTAACCGTATTTTGCTTTCTTTCACATGACCAATTTCAGTTCTTCTAGAAGCTACTTTTAATTGCTGCTCAGCCAAAATTCATATTTTACTTAAAAATATCAGATTAGAGGGAAAGCTCTTTTAAATGAGTGGGAAGTAGAAAGGTGCATAGAAGAGAATTCCATTATGATTATTATGATTGTTTGTAAATAGAGTAGTGATCTTGTCTGTGCGGCAGTGGAAAGCATCTTCTAAATGAGCGTAAACTGACCATGTGAAACAGCACAGTAACATGATGTATATGAGAGCAAAATAAGCAATGAAGTATATGACAAAAAATCTAAACTTTGCAATGAATTAAAAAAATGTTTAATTACTCAATTAATCAGAATGGAGAGAATCATGTTGATTGCAAAAAATGTGGAGCCTTGGAGCTTCAAATAAGGTTTTTATTAGTACCATCTCATTTCAGTGTCAAAATGGCACCTTTCTCAAGGTCAAAAAACCTCATCTGAATCTACAAGGCTCCTCATTTACCGCAACACAGCCCCCCTAAAGTGAATCTTTCTATTCTGGTAGATACACATCTGGAAGATATCTCCTTCAGCCACAGGGGCAACAGCATCAGATAATCACTCTTAAGCAGGTGATGTGCGCACCACCAACAGGTGAGCGCAACCACCATATCAGTGGTGTTCTTTTTAAACACTTCCCTATTACCCTATGTTGCCCTATTGTGTGCACTTTTGCCCTTCTCAAGTAGGGATGAGCGGACCTGTACCTTTTTCGAGCTTGATATAAAAGTTTGGTTCGGTATACAAACTTGATGCAGAACTTGACCCCAAACCCAATAGAAGTCAATGGGGACCTGAACTTTGGTGCTTTAAAATGGCTGTAAAATGGTCATAGTAAGATCTAGAAGGCTGGAAAAGGAAGCTAAATGTAGATAAGAGCAGGACAATTGCCCTGCAATCAAATTTGGAAATGGAAATGACTTAAAATAACATAGAAATAAAAAAAAAGAAAAAATTATAATCTTGAACCAGGAGGCGAAGGTCAAAGTGGAGGAGGTTGATGAGGAAGTGGAGGTGGCAGTGTAGGTAGGAGAGGCATAGGAGGAAGAAGTATCCAACAATATTTTGTTTTTTTTAAAAAAATTTTTTGGGGGGATACTCTGCAAACAGGCAGTGTAACAATTTACTGGCCACTAATAATGGATAAGATGGTGGCATAGGAGGAAGCGTATGAGGAACTGCGAATATTCACACCATTAACAAGCCAGGCGTCCACACATGTCTTGGAAGATGGGTTCCTAAACTAACAGTGTCTAAAGGGTATGCCACACTAAACAGCGTCGCTAACGAGATCGCTAAAATACGTCACTATTTAGCGATCTCGTTCGTGACGCTAACGTGTGTGGCATGTAGCAACGATGTGGCCCCTGCTGTGATCTCGCTGATCGTTCACTAGAGTTCTGGACCGTATTTAGATCGTTGGCGTCCCGCTGGTGACGCTATATCGCTGTGTCTGGCACCTTTTGTAAGCGATGTGCGCTGTTTTTTACATCGCAATGACCGTTAAAGTCGTTAATGAGATCGCTAACCGCTTTTGAGTCGTTAACGAGATCACTAAGTGTGGCAGCTACTAGAGACATTAAAACGATCACAAAAACGATCTCATTAGCTTGCGTCGTTATTGAGATCGCTAACGAGATCACTAAGTGTGGCAGTACCTTAAGTGCACAAATGTACAGTCAGAGGACAGATTTAGAGAATGAGGAAGAGAAGTAGAAGGAGGAGGATGAGAAACAACTGTGTTCACAACATGGTGGCACTCAAAGCAGCATGGCTGGAGGAATATAGAGGATACAGACAATACATAGGACCCAGACAATACACTTCCCACCGAGGACAGCTTGTCGCTGCCTCTGGGTTGTCTGGCACACACGCGAAAATAGATGCTGCTGTGCCTGCGCAACAACTGCCAAGTTGCCCGGATTGTTAAAAGTGCTGATTACTTTGTGGCCACACTGCTGTATCCCCACTACAAGCACAACGTGCCATTCTTACATTCGTCACTAGACCAAGATAGGAAAATGCAGGAATACAAGCGCATGCTGGCAGACACATTACTGATGGGCTGATGATGTCCTCACCTGATAGTGGAGGGCTCATTAGAAGCACAAGGCAGAGAAGGATGAATTTATCAATGCAGCTGGGGCACTTACACAATCTTGAAAGGGATGGTTAGCCTGGCGGAAATGTGTAAAACGTTCCTCAGCACATTGCAAAATCCTGCACATCTGGTGCAGTACAAACAAAAGCTTTTTGGTACAGTAATCTCACAGAATTTTTGGTACAGTACAAGCAGAGGCTTTTTGGCACTGTACTCCCAGAGGCTTTTTTTTATAAAGTAGAAGCAGAGGATTTTTGGTACAGTACATCCAGGGGATTTTTGGCACAGAACTCCCAGATGTTTTTTGGTACTGTAAAAACAGATGTTCTTTGGTACAGTACAAACAGAGGCTGTTTAGTAAAATACAAACTGAGGCATTTTGGCACAAGACTACCAAAGGCTTTTTGGTACAAGACAAACAAAACAGATCTATGTATTTTTTCAACCTATGCAACAATGTAACAGAGGCTTTTTGGCCCACAAATGGGAGAGAGACGGCTGCATACTAGAATTTCTTTTAGACACGCCACTAACAAAAAGATGGCTGCAGAATAGAAACATTTTTAGACACACTAATCGTATAGACACAGCGGCAGAATTAAATAATTTCTTCGGCCCACAAATGGGAAAAACACCATTTTTTTTAGAAACACTACTCATATAGACATAGCATTAGAATAAAAGAATATTTTAGCCCAGAAATGGGAAAGAGACAGCTATATAGTAGACATTTTTTTTTTAGAAACACTACTCCCAAAAACATGGCAGCAGAGTAGAAAACACTCTTAGAAACACTACTATTATAGACACAGAGGTAAAATAAATGATTTTTTTGGCCCACAAATGATAAAGAGACCGCTGCAGACTAGATTTTTTTGTAGACATACTATGTCACGATCCATTTTTGGATTTGTGGCAGATATGGTTCCATTGAGTTAAACCTTTTTTCCTTTCAGGCCAGTGGAGGTTAAATGTCAGTTTTTCCCCGCTAGCAAGCTGGTGTAATTGCATTGCTGCTGAATCAGCTGATGTGGGCCGTGACCATCCCTCATTCCCTAATCGGTAGGGCCTTCCTCCCCCCAATTCCATCACCGTTGTGTGTTGTGCTGTAAGCTGATCGACCATCCGTTGGGTCGTGTCACACCGCGACAGTCACTCCCTGACATTAACATCGACCATCACATTTTTTTGCCGGTGAGCTATGGCTTAATTGCAGGCCTTTGCCGAACTGATTCAGACCCTCACTGATGAGCGTACTCAGTTGCAGGCTCTACCGGAACCCAAAATAACTCTCCCTGACCGGTTTTCTGGAGGGAGAGTTTTTGGTGTTTAAGTAAGCCTGCGAGTTGTACTTCAGGCTCTGCCCTCATTTTTCAGGGAAAGAGGAACAGTGTGTGGGAATCATAGTCTTCCTTCTTAAGGGTGATCCCCAATCTTGGGCTTTCTCTCTGCCGACCGATTCACCATCTTTGCGGTCGATGGATGAGTTTTTTGCGGCATTGGCACTAGTGTATGGAGATCCTGATGGCGTCTCCCTGGATGAGTCTCATCTCAGGGGGGCCGGCCGGCTGAGGAGTACTGCTCAGAGTTCAGGAGGTGTGTTATGATTTGGTAGCTGAGAAGTGCAGGTAAAAAAGGCAATACACCAGAGCAGTTGGAATCTATGAGATTGCAGTACCCTGACTAACCACCACAACTAGAGGCAGCCGTGGAGCGTTCCTACGTTGGTCCTAGACGCCTCGTCACAGCCTGAGAAACTAACTATACCTAAAGATAGAAAGAGGAAAGCTATCTGCCCCGGAGCAGATCCCCAAAGAACATAGAAAGCCCCCAAACATGTAATGGCGGTTAGACAAGAAGAAATACTGACACAGACAGAAAATAGTATGAGCAAACGTTGGGGCCCAAACTATCTAAATAGAAAAGGATAGGAAGGGCACTTACTGCAATCCCAAAAAACCCTGAAAAGCACCAACTTTACTAATTTCAAAAACACCTGAGATCACACGACCTCTACCACCTAAATTAGTTCTCTGGTGCTGTGTCGACCCGCCACCACAATTGTGGGTTACCAGGGCAATGGGGTACTCAGAGCCGAGCCCATGGAAGTCTATGGGGATTGTCACAGGTAGCTGTGGCTCGGTCTGTGGCCCGGGCGGTCTGGCGTATGTTGGGGATATATTTACAGGGGATTGATTTATGTACAGTTCGTGACGCCACCTGTAGTATTCTGGTAATTAGTACCAGCGCTGCTGTAGATCTCTGAGGGGATGGTGATGCAGCTAGATGTCGGGTCCCCTACAGGTGGGACTGGTCCCTCAAAGTTTATGGGATTTGTGAAGTCGGGAGCAGATAAAGAACACAGTCTCACACGGTCAGCGTCTTTCCATACCTTTACTTGTAAGATGTTCAAGCAGGTCCCAGGGAGGCTGATCCAAGGAGAGTGTATCTTGAGACAGCAGCTGGACAAGTTAGGGGCCTCCTTTACTTCCAATACAACGAGTACAACCAGCCTGAAGCGTAGTTCCCTCAAAATCTCCAGCTAATCTATAGCTGTACCTGCCCAGTCAGCTTTGTGGTAGGGGCCTTCCTGTGAAGGAGCTGAATTCTTATTTTGTCCTGCAGAAACTCTAAAGTCTTCACTCCCCCTGACCCCAGTTACGTACTGACTATAAGGGGCTGTCTGCCGCGACCTAGGGTCCGGTAGATTCCTGGTTTTCTTATCACTGTGCTTGAAACAACAGTGACCCTTCGGTCCCCAGTGACCGGGTGCAATGTGCAGGACTTCTGCAATCCGTAAGCACTAATCCAATAATTCCACTTTGCCTTTCGCCTTGTCCACGCTGGTAACATAAGCACTCAAACTAGCCAAGGGTCGAGCAGTCACTTCTTTCTTTTCCTTCCTTCAAAGTTAGCTACAGATGCTCAGTTATCAACAGGCAGGAGCACGTCTCTGAACCTGATACCGTCCTTTAGACAGGGATGCTGAAGGCTTTCTGTACTAAAACTTCTCCTTTCCTTCAGTGTATGCTGAGGAGGTGATACAGCTCTGACTAGACTAAGGTGAATTCAAACACCTATACCAGACTCCACGATATGAACTGATGATAAAGCAGGCTAGACTCCTTCCTCCCTCCAGACGTCTTCTCTCTCTGAAGTCTAGACACTCACTCCACACGTCCTCACTGTCCGAAGACAGGAACTAGACTGACTAAATCACTCCAACACATACTACCTTGACCACTCCCTCAAGAGTAAACTCCACTACCCTAAGGGTGTGTCTAGTATATGTCGAGTGAATGAATATTTAGCATTAAACTGCTGTCTCGCCACACACTCTCCAGGGTACTGCGTGTGCCTACCACCAGGGCTACACAGTGCAACAAAATCAAAACAGCAGCCACTGAAAAAACTGGAAAAAGCAAATGTACAAACATCAGTGGCTGAACAAAACTGAGAGGGCAAAAGCCCACGGAGGGGACCCAGAAGGCCCCCACAGAAGTGCAGGACAAAAAGCAAAAATCAAGCACAAAAGCAAAAAGAAGAAAATGTCTTATCTGTTAGCAGGAGATGCAGACACGACACAGCAGGCTACAAAGGAAACAGGAATCAAGGATTGAGACCAGAACAATTGATCACCGGCAACCCTGATGGGAAGGTGACTCCCTTATATAAGACCAGTCAGTAACACCTGATTCCCAATCCTCACAATCTTCACTGGACAGTCCAGTACCGTTTGTAACCACCAGAGGGAGCCTCTGCTCAGAACTCATTTCAAGTCCATTCACAACAGTACCCCCCCCCTTGAGTAGGGGTCACCGAACCCTCACTTGAGCAACCAGGTCGGTCAGGATGAGTTCTATGATACGCACGGATGAGTCTCCTAGCATGGATGTCCGAAGCAAACACCCAAGAATTGTCTTCCTGACCATAACCTCTCCACTTAACCAAATACTGGAGTTTCCTTCTAGAAAAACGAGAATTCAAAATTTTCTCAACCACAAACTCCATATTGCCCTCAACCAGAACAGGGTCAGGAGGCAAAGCAGTAGGAACCACTGGCTCAACAAACCTCTTCAACAAGGACTTGTGGAACACATTATGGATCTTAAATGTTCCTGGAAGAAGCAAACGAAAAGAAACAGGATTAAGAATCTCCATGATCTTATAAGGTCCAATGAACCTAGGCTTAAATTTAGGAGATGCCACTCTCATAGGAATATTTTTTGAGGACAACCAGACCAAGTCCCCCACTTTAAACCGGGGACCATCAGTCCTATGCCGGTTAGCAAACCGCTGGGCCCTCTCCTGAGAGAGGGACAACCTCTGCACTACCTGGTCCCAAATCTGTTGCATACGCTCCACAACAGAGTCAACACCTGGACAGACAGAAGCCTCCGTCTGTCCTGAAGAAAATCGAGGGTGAAACCCAGAATTACAGAAAAATGGAGACATCAAAGTGGCAGAGCTAGCCCTATTATTAAGAGCAAACTCAGCCAAAGGCAAAAAAGAGACCCAGTCATCCTGATCAGCAGACACAAAGCATCTTAGATAAGTCTCCAATGTCTGGTTTGTTCTCTCAGTTTGACCATTGGTCTGAGGATGAAACGCCGAGGAGAAAGACAATTGAACACCAAGTTTAGAAAAAAAGGTCCTCCAAAATCTGGAAACAAACTGGACTCCTCTGTCAGACACAATGTTCTCAGGAATGCCGTGTAAACGAACCACGTGCTGAAGGAACAAAGGTACCAATTCAGAGGAGGAAGGCAACTTAGGTAATGGCACAAGATGTATCATCTTGGAAAACCTATCACAAATCACCCAGATGACGGTCATTCTCTGAGAAACAGGGAGGTCGGAAATGAAATCCATAGAGATATGGGTCCATGGTCTCTTGGGCACAGGCAATGGCATCAACAAACCACTAGAGCGAGAGCAAGGCTTGGAGCGAGAGGAAGTCCCGCATGACTGCACAAATTCCCTGACATCACGAGACAAGGTAGGCCACCAAAAGGACCGACTAACCAAGTCTCTGGTACCAAAAATTCCGGGATGACCGGCCAACGCGGAACAATGAATCTCAGACATCACACTCTTTTTCCAGTGGTCCGGGACAAACAGTTTCCCAACAGGGCAGCGCTCGGGCCTATCCTCCTGACACCCCTCCAGAGCCAGTCTCAAATTGGGCGAGATGGCACAAAGAACTACACCTTCTTTCAAAATAACAGAAGGATCAGATAACTCAGGAGAGTCCGCAAGGAAACTCCTTGAAAGGGCATCCGCCTTAACATTCTTAGTGCCAGGAAGAAAGGAAACCACAAAATTAAAACGTGTGAAAAACAAGGCCCACCTGGCCTGTCTAGGATTAAGTCGCTTGGCAGATTCCAGATAAACCAGATTCTTATGGTCAGTAAGGACCACCACCTGATGTTTGGCTCCCTCCAGCCAATGTCTCCACTCTTCAAAAGCCCACTTCATGGCCAATAACTCCCGATTACCCACGTCATAATTACGTTCAGTAGGAGAAAATTTTCGAGAGAAAAAGGCACAAGGGTTACTTTTAGAGGTCTCTGGATCTCTTTGGGACAAAACGGCACCTGCCCCAATTTCAGAGGCATCAACCTCCACCTGAAATGGCAGAGAAACATCAGGCTGCCGTAGAACAGGAGCAGAAGTGAATCTCTGCTTAAGTTCCTGAAATGCAGAGACTGCCTCAGGAGGCCAATTCACCACATCAGAACCCTTTTTGGTCAAATCAGTTAATGGTTTAACAATAACCGAGAAATTACCAATAAATTTACGATAAAAATTGGCAAAACCCAAAAATCTTTGAAGAGCCTTTAATGAAGTAGGTTGGACCCAATCACAGATGGCCTGAACCTTGACCGGGTCCATTTCAATAACAGATGGGGACAAAATAAATCCCAAAAATGAGATCCTCTGTACGCCAAAAAGACACTTTGATCCCTTCACATACAGAGCATTCTCTCTCAAAATCTGGAATACAGTTCGAACATGTTTCACATGAGAGTCCCAGTCATTGGAAAAAATCAAGATATCATCCAAATAAACAATCAGAAATTTATACACAAAATCCCTGAAAATGTCATTCATGAAGGACTGGAAGACAGAAGGAGCATTAGTGAGCCCAAAGGGCATCACAAGGTAGTCAAAATGCCCCTCAGGGGTGTTAAATGCCGTCTTCCATTCATCCCCGTGCTTAATGCGAATAAGGTTATATGCCCCCCTGAGGTCAAGCTTGGTAAACCAAGTAGCGTTTTTCACCCTGGAAAACAGGTCAGAAATCAAGGGTAACGGATATTGATATTTCACAGTAATATTGTTCAAAAGACGATAATCAATACACGGCCTTAATGAACCATCCTTTTTGGCCACAAAGAAAAAACCGGCACCTAAGGGTGAAGAGTAGTGTTGAGCATTCCGATACCGCAAGTATCGGGTATCGGCCGATATTCGCGTTATCGGAATTCCGATACTTAATTCCGATACTTTTTCCATATCGTATACCGGAATCGGAAGTTCCCATAATTCTTTGAGAGGCAATGTGATTTTAGTCAGCCAATGAGGAATCCTACGAAGTGTGGGCACATCCTGTAATGCTGCGGTCATCTTAACTAATGGCATGGCTGTGATTGGCTGCTGAAATGATGTCAGAATGCACTATAAAAGGCGCCGCCGCCATTTTAGCGTCACTGTGCTGTGAACTCAGTAAGGGACAGAACGCTACTCTGCTCACTCTGAGGGACAGTTAGATATTGCGATTTTGTGTACTACTGTGCTTGAGGCAGGCTAGTTTACCAACCGCTGTGTAAAGCTTCATTTTGCCAGTGTTGTTTTAACAGCTCTGTGCAAGGTGTGTGTGTGACAGTGCAGGTGACGCTGCAGTTTGCTCTGCATCCACCGCTGTTTGTAGGCATCTGCACGTGTCACTGACTCTTTTTTTTTTTTTTTTTTTTTTTTATTTTGTGGAATTGGTGCAGCTCCATTATATTAGAAAAAAAAATCAAATCTATTAGTGTGACGTGCTTCCATCCGTATACAATACATTGGTTGCAAACACTATAGAACTACACAAAGGAGCTTTTCACAGATTGTGGACAGTTGTGTTTCAGTGTTCACTTCAGTCTGTGTTTTTTACTTTTTTTAGTGCAGATCACGCTCCAGTTACATGTTCAAGCACTGCTGCTTGTACTCTGCTGAGCGTGTCTCAGTGGCTCATCCTTTTCATTTATCTCCAATTGGTTCTGCTACATTCCATTTAAAATAAATCTAATCTATTAGACTAATAGATTAGATTTATTTTAAATGGAATGTAGCAGAACCAATTGGAGATAAATGAAAAGGATGAGCCACTGAGACACGCTCAGCAGAGTACAAGCAGCAGTGCTTGAACAAGTAACTGGAGCGTGATCTGCACTCAAAAAAGTAAAAAACACAGACTGAAGTGAACACTGAAACACAACTGTCCACAATCTGTGAAAAGCTCCTTTCTGTACTTCTATAGTGTTTGCAACCAATGTATTGTATACGGATGGAAGCGCGTCACACTAATAGTATTAGTGTGACGCGCTTCCATCCGTATACAATACATTGGTTGCAAACACTATAGAAGTACAGAAAGGAGCTTTTCACAGATTGTGGACAGTTGTGTTTCAGTGTTCACTTCAGTCTGTGTTTTTTACTTTTTTGAGTGCAGATCACGCTCCAGTTACATGTTCAAGCACTGCTGCTTGTACTCTGCTGAGCGTGTCTCAGTGGCTCATCCTTTTCATTTATCTCCAATTGGTTCTGCTACATTCCATTTAAAATAAATCTAATCTATTAGTGTGACGCGCTTCCATCCGTATACAATACATTGGTTGCAAACACTATAGAAGTACAGAAAGGAGCTTTTCACAGATTGTGGACAGTTGTGTTTCAGTGTTCACTTCAGTCTGTGTTTTTTACTTTTTTGAGTGCAGATCACGCTCCAGTTACATGTTCAAGCACTGCTGCTTGTACTCTGCTGAGCGTGTCTCAGTGGCTCATCCTTTTCATTTATCTCCAATTGGTTCTGCTACATTCCATTTAAAATAAATCTAATCTATTAGTGTGACGCGCTTCCATCCGTATACAATACATTGGTTGCAAACACTATAGAAGTACAGAAAGGAGCTTTTCACAGATTGTGGACAGTTGTGTTTCAGTGTTCACTTCAGTCTGTGTTTTTTACTTTTTTGAGTGCAGATCACGCTCCAGTTACATGTTCAAGCACTGCTGCTTGTACTCTGCTGAGCGTGTCTCAGTGGCTCATCCTTTTCATTTATCTCCAATTGGTTCTGCTACATTCCATTTAAAATAAATCTAATCTATTAGTGTGACGCGCTTCCATCCGTATACAATACATTGGTTGCAAACACTATAGAAGTACAGAAAGGAGCTTTTCACAGATTGTGGACAGTTGTGTTTCAGTGTTCACTTCAGTCTGTGTTTTTTACTTTTTTGAGTGCAGATCACGCTCCAGTTACATGTTCAAGCACTGCTGCTTGTACTCTGCTGAGCGTGTCTCAGTGGCTCATCCTTTTCATTTATCTCCAATTGGTTCTGCTACATTCCATTTAAAATAAATCTAATCTATTAGTGTGACGCGCTTCCATCCGTATACAATACATTGGTTGCAAACACTATAGAAGTACAGAAAGGAGCTTTTCACAGATTGTGGACAGTTGTGTTTCAGTGTTCACTTCAGTCTGTGTTTTTTACTTTTTTGAGTGCAGATCACGCTCCAGTTACATGTTCAAGCACTGCTGCTTGTACTCTGCTGAGCGTGTCTCAGTGGCTCATCCTTTTCATTTATCTCCAATTGGTTCTGCTACATTCCATTTAAAATAAATCTAATCTATTAGTGTGACGCGCTTCCATCCGTATACAATACATTGGTTGCAAACAATATAGAAGTACACAAACGGGCCTTTCACAGCTACTGAACATGGGTTTTTAATTTTTAACTAAAATATGTATTTTTTCAAATGACACAAATATAAGTAATGTTGAAGAGGAATAGTCCTACATCCATTGTTTGCACAATATTACAGGTGTACATCATGTCCCTTAATCAACAATGTATTATTATATTTACTTGTATGCTTTTATTTAAAAGCCAAGAACACAGAAGGATAACCTTCGCACTGCAGCTGTTGTCAAAGTTCAACCCACATTATGCACTTCCAACATTGCAGCATTTGAGGCATGATGTGAGTTGGATTGGTCAAAGTTATGGAGTGAGAAGGTTCACCATCAGTACCCTATAGCATAAGTATGCTTTTGTGTTAGCATTTGTGTTAGACATGTGGATATCTGCCATAATATGTCACAATTATTTAGTTACAGATTTGTTACCAACACTAATCATTGAATGGTTTTAAATTTGACGTTTCACTTGTTTACAGCTTAGAAATAAGGGTGTAGCCTGATATCTATGTGTAGCACTAGCCACTTTAACATGTCATGTTTTTTTAAACATGTGTAGCTAGGTAGCAGTAATTTTTGCCGGACACACAGCAGGGGAACAGCAGGCGTTACTGAACCCCACTATTACTATAGCTTGTGTATTGGTCTGTGGACACGACACTTCTGAGCAGCAACTGGCAGTGTTGTAGCCCAGGGAGTATAGCTCAGGTGGTAGAAAGATGAACATAACAGGAGACATGGAAAACGTTGTCAACCAGTTAGTTAATCTGAAACCGGACAGGCAAATTCAGGCGAGATCCATGCCTAGTTCATTTTCAGAAAAGTAAGCCGTTGTACATTATCGTAGGATAGTCGCATGCAACGGTCTGTTAGTACACCACCTGCAGCAGTAAAGACGCGCTCCGATAATACACTGCCAGCAGATCAAGCCAGCACCTCCAATGCATACTGGCTAAGCTCTGGCCATGTATCCAGCTTAGAGACACAAAACTTGAATGGGGAAGAGCCATCTGAGAGTACACTGAGAGGGCAAGACATGTAGTCTGTAACCATCTTACGGAAATGTTGCCTCCTGCTGACTGGAGCCGTCTCGGATGGTGTAGACATTGGTGGCGCTGCCACAAAACTTCGACACATTTGGAACATACTGTTCTTGCCCTGTGCAGAGGCGCTGCTTGTGCTCCCTCTTGTTGCAGAGCTGTCTCCACTGCCTCGACGCACAGAGCTGCTTTGTAAATCAGTAGCAGCAGCAGTGCTCTCGGCTGGAATGGAGAACATTATGGATTGCACCAGTGTGTCTTGGTACTTCCGCATTTTACGCTCCCGGTTCAACGGTGTGATGAGGCTTTGTAAGTTGTCCCGGTAGCGAGGGTCTAGGAGGGTGTACACCCAATAATCAGACGTGGTGTGAATGTGTTCGATGCGGCGGTCGTTTCTCAGCCACTGCAGCATGAAATCAACCATGTGCTGCAGACTCCCAACTGGCCAAGAAACGTTGTCCCCTGCAAGAGGCGTCATCTCCGCCTGCTGTGCATCACCCCACCCTTGGTCTACATACTGACTAGAGCATTGTCTACCTCCCTCTGGAGCGATGTCTTCCTCCTCCATTGACTCCTCCTCACAAAGTCCTTCAAATACATATAAATTTACAAAATTTAAAACTCAAAATTTAAAAACTTTGTATCATAATTCTGTAACATCAGTTTATGGAAACACAATAGCATTACAAAAGGATAGACAAAAAATGTACATTATGTGCTTTGTAAATACATTAAAAGTTTGTAATGGTTATGAAAATATAGACAGCGACTCTGGAGGTTCAATTGTTGATACAGCATGGTACTTTGAAAGTCCTCCAGCCCTTTGTGAAGAACCACGTTGCGCTGACTGTCCAGAAGGTGATGGAATTTGTGACTCCTCATCCTCCTCACAAAGTCCTTCAAATACATATAAATTTACAAAATTTAAAACTCAAAATTTAAAAACTTTGTATCATAATTCTGTAACATCAGTTTATGGAAACACAATAGCATTACAAAAGGATAGACAAAAAATGTACATTATGTGCTTTGTAAATACATTAAAAGTTTGTAATGGTTATGAAAATATAGACAGCGACTCTGGAGGTTCAATTGTTGATACAGCATGGTACTTTGAAAGTCCTCCAGCCCTTTGTGAAGAACCACGTTGCGCTGACTGTCCAGAAGGTGATGGAATTTGTGACTCCTCATCCTCCTCACAAAGTCCTTCAAATACATATAAATTTTCAAAATTTAAAACTCAAAATTTAAAAACTTTGTATCATAATTCTGTAACATCAGTTTATGGAAACACAATAGCATTACAAAAGGATAGACAAAAAATGTACATTATGTGCTTTGTAAATACATTAAAAGTTTGTAATGGTTATGAAAATATAGACAGCGACTCTGGAGGTTCAATTGTTGATACAGCATGGTACTTTGAAAGTCCTCCAGCCCTTTGTGAGGAACCACGTTGCGCTGACTGTCCAGAAGGTGATGGAATTTGTGACTCCTCATCCTCCACCTCTTCCAAAACCTCATGCCTTAGTGCTTGCAGTGTTTTTTGAAGCAGGCAGATAAGGGGGACAGTCAGGCTGACTAGTGCATCATCTGCACTCGCCATCCGCGTTGACTCATCAAACGCACGCAAAACGTGGCAGATATCCTTCATAGAGTTATTCGCCACTCATTACACTGGCAGTGGCTGCCCATTCATTATAGGATCCAATTCTAATTACTGGTTCTCACCAACATAGCTCTCCACAGCGCAGCACCCCCCTACATCTCCTCCCTTATTTATATTTATCGGCCTAACCGACTGCTGCACTCTGCAAACGACCTTCGACTAACCTCTGCACTAATCCGTACCTCCCACTCCCAACTCCAAGACTTCACCCGCGCTGCGCCAATCCTCTGGAATGCTCTACCCCAAGAAATTAGGACTATCCGCAATTTGGATGGTTTCAGGCGCTCCCTCAAAACACATTTGTTCACAGTGGCCTATCACATTCACTAATCAAAGTCATTCTATGTGTAATTCTGTGTGTGTAGCCCATTCACTATCTCCATGCATCCCTCACTTCCTTAAAATGGCTGGACCATCATTGTAAAAACACCATTGTATATAAACACCTGTACTTTGTATCTCCCACACCTCATTGTAGATTGTAAGCTTTCACCAGCAGGGGCGGCTGATTTTGCTTTAATTATTGTATTGTTAACGTTGTTACTTATGACTCGTGTTTTGAAACTGTTAAACTGTAAAGCACTGCGGAATATTATGGCGCTATATAAATAAATAATATTATTATTCTTATTATAGAGGCCCACTCAGTAGTGGTGAAGTGTGAACGCCGCAAATTGCGAGTTGACTGCGCCTGATGCAGCTGATACTCCATTACTGTTGGCTGCTGCTCACACAACCGCTCCAACATATGTAACGAGGAATTCCACCTGGTGGGTACGTCACATATAATGCGATGTTCATGAAGGTGAAATCTGCGTTGCAGAGCTGCAATCAGCGATCTGGCCATGCTGGAACGTCGCAAGTGAGCGCACTCTAGGCGGACCTTGTGCAGCAGTGCATCAAGATC
The DNA here is from genome assembly GCA_033576555.1 of Oophaga sylvatica. NCBI lineage: Eukaryota > Metazoa > Chordata > Amphibia > Anura > Dendrobatidae > Oophaga > Oophaga sylvatica. The sequence goes on from JARQOD010002943.1 coordinate 45,257, forward strand.
CGGATAGTCCCTCAAAAAACTCTGCACGACCAAGTTGAGCACATATGACAGACATGGTATGTGAGTGAGGTTGCCAAGGCCCAGAGCTGACACCAGATTTCGGCCATTGTCACACACTACCAAGCCTGCCTGTAGATTCTCTTCCAAAAACCACACGTCGCTCTCCTGCTTTATGGCATTACAGAGCTCCTGCGCTGTGTGGCTAAGATTCCCCATGGAAATTAATTTCAGGACGGCCTGTTGACATTTGGACACGGCTGTGCTCATATCGGTCGCAACAGGTAAACGTTCACGGGTCCATGTGGAGGTAGACCGTGACGGCTCCTGCAGCGATGATTCTGAGGAACTGGAATAGGAGGAGGAATCAATGTGTACAGACTTGATTCCTGCAATCCTTGGAGTTGGCAGAACACGTATAGCGCCACTCGCAAGATCAGTACCCGGCTGCACAACATTGACCCAATGGGCAGTGAGGGAAAGGTATTGTCCCTGGCCATGGGTGTTAGAACCCTCTTGTTAGGTTTTGTTTCAGTTTGCTGGTCACATGACCTTTTTTCCCGATTTAGTCTGGCTCCGCCCTTCTGGCTTTGCTTGACTTCATTGTATTATCTACTGTTAAGCTAGCCGGGTGCTTAGGTGCCTTAATCTGTGAGTTTTGCTTGATGTTAGGATCACAAAGTATTTATTTTTCTGTTTAATTATCCATGCTACAATTTATGTTAGGACTAGGAGGTGTCCACCTTTTCTCCCAGTCCCTAGATCTTGTAGGGATTACTCCCTCGCAACTATAGGTCTTCGTTCACACTAGATGAGGACTTTAGCGGGTCTGGTCGCAGGATCAGGTTCCCCGTTACATCGTAGGGATTCAGCTTAGTTGTATTGTAGGGACAGAATTCCCTTCTTTCCTTACTGGTTGTAGCAGATCATAACAATGGGTACTGGTCCACGCATCGGTGGTCAGGTGGACCTTGCTACTGAGGGCTTTTAGTAGCGCATGTTTAATTTTTCCCTCAACATGCTTTTGCAGACCAGGGACGGCTTGCCTGCTGAAATGAAATCGGCTTGGCACATTGTATTGTGGGATTGACAATGATATTCAGTTACGGAAACTGTCTGTCTCCACCAGCCTGAATCACAGCATTTCAAGGGACAGGAGTTTTGCAATGCCAGCATTCAGAGCCTGTGCTCGTGCATGGTTTGCGGAGTATGGCCGTGTTTTATCCCATGCCTGTGCTACCGCTGGCTGTTTTGTGGCCTGGGAGTGTGAGGATGACAGGGAACTTGCTGCTGTGTGTGGAATAACAGTTTGTCTCTGGACAACAGTGGCCGAGGTTCTTCCATGGCGATCCTGTGAGGAAGCATAACCAGCTGTGTGTGAGCTCGATGAAGAGGCTTCAACACAACCTGAAGATGTAGGTGCTGCTGTAGGTTGGCCTACATCTCCAGTGTGTCTTTGTAACTCAACTACGTGCTTTGTCCGCACATGTTTACACATATTTCTGGTATTGAGGTGACTGACACTTTTAGCTATTTTTAATTTTTGATTACACAGCTTGCATTTCACATAGCAAATATCATGTGCAAGTGTGTGAAAAAAGGACCACGCAGTGCAAGTCCTGGGAGCGCACGTTTTGACTTTTGGAACACAACTGCTCCGAACAGGTGCCAAACTGGAGGCTACAGGCAACCGAGTCTGCAGCCTAACTCTCCCTCCTGTTTGTACCGTTGGGGCAATGTCTTCCTCTATCTTCCTTGTATCACTAACCATTTCTCTAGGCCTCTCCCAGCTTTCAACCAAAGTACTGGTTCTCACCCACAAAGCTCTCCACAGTGCAGCACCCCTCCTACATCTCCTCCCTCATTTCTATCTATCGGCCTAACCGACTGCTGCGCTCTGCAAACGACTTTCGACTAACCTCTGCACTAATACGTACCTCCCACTCCCGACTCCAAGACTTCTCCTGCTGTACGCCAATCCTCTGGAATGCTGTACCCCAAGAAATTAGGACTATCCACAATTTGCATGGTTTCAGGCGCTCCCTCAAAACACATTTGTTCAGAGCGGCCTATCACATTCACTAATCAAAGTCATTCTATGTATTCTGTGTAAGTGTGTGTGTGTCTCTAGCCCATTCACTATCTCCATCCCTCAGTCCCTTAAGATGGCTGGAACATCATTGTAAATGCACCATTGTATATAAACACCTATACTTTGTATCTCCCCCATCTCATTGTACATTGTAAGCTGTCACGAGCAGGGGCGACTTATTTAGCTTAAATTATTGTATTGTTAACGTTGTTACTTATGACTTGTGTTCTGAAACTGCTAAACTGTAAAGCGCTGCGGAATATGATGGCGCTATATAAATAAATATTATTATTATTCCTCTGAGCTGCTCCCACCACCTTCCTGTTCTTCATGCCATGTTGGGTATTGGACCTCATCATCTCCACTACCCTCTTCCAACACCTGCTGTTGGGTGGTCTGGCCAGCACCATGCTCAACAGAAACTGGCACCTGGGTCTCATCATCATCATCAGATGCGTTCTGCGGTGTGCTGACCATCGGCACTGTCTCACCCGCCTCTTCAGATTCAGAGAGACACAGCTGTTGCGCATCACTGCATACTCCCTCTTCTTCACATTACAGAATGCTGCTTGGCTGGGCCCCTGTTTGCAAGCCAATAGATTCTGAGAACAGAAGCAGACACTCAGCTGGCTCCTGTACAGAACTCTCTGACTGCCTGGGCAATTTGCCAGGCGGTGAAGAGACAGATGGTTGCCCAACAGTGCTGTGGTCCTGAGAGGAGGTGGAAGCAATTGAAGTCGATGCATTGGCTGAGATCCAAACAACAACGGCTTCAATTTGTTCTTCCCGCAGCAGGGGGTACTCCGAGCTCCTACAAAAGTGCGCATAAAGGAACGCTCACGGCCCGGGGAAAACTGGTGGATGCTGTGTCACTGGGGGCCGCAGCAGCCACAGAATCCCCACGTCCTCTCCCTGAAGAAACTCCACGACCACGTGCCTTACTCCCTGCCTTCTTCATCTTGGTAGATTGATAAAGAAAGTCTGAAAAGTTATAAGGCCTAAGTGTGGTTATTCCGCAGAGACTGCAGTGAACACTGCACACAACTGTTCAGTAGGTGTGAAAGGCCCCTTTGTGTACTTCTATAGTGTTTGCAACCAATGTATTGTATACGGATGGAAGCGCGTCACACTAATAGATTTTATTTATTTGTAATAGAGTGGAGCAGCAACAATTAGAGAAAAATTTCAAGGATGTGCCAGTGACACACGCTCAGCAGACTACAACCAGCAGTGGTTGAAGAACTAACTGGAGCGTGATCTGCACTCCAAAAAGGAAAACCTCAGACTACAGTGAACACTGCACACAACTGTTCACTACCCAACGCGTCTCAGCAGGAAGGCAGTCTGTGCGTCAAAACAAAGGCGCAAGCATACATCCACGTACCCTGTTTATAAAGCTATATAAAAAAAATTATGTAGTAGTGACGCACACTTTATTGAGGTACAGTATTACATCGCCATTCACCATCTGTGGCTATGCAGTCTCATCTATATATACCTTATCTATCCGTTGTCATGCTTGCAAGTCGACAGTCAGGCATAAATAGCAATTTTCACTATGCACTATGCACTTTTTAAAGGTTATGTTTGTTAATAAACATGATTATTGCCACATATTATGAGTATTACATGATGGAAATTGTATAATTTTGTATAAACTGTTTAGTGACATTATTCAGCAAATGTAACATTTTAGTAATGTCACAGATAACTTGTAATGCTGATGATGTTTTGAAGTCAGACATTCATTGTCTATACAATAAAAATGGTGTATATACTGTTACTTATCCATCATTAATGGATTCAGATATGTACTTGTATGCTTTTATGTACAACCGTATAGCAGATTCCTTAACTAATTTATTTTGTGGTTTGCATTGCTGTTCAACATGTTAATGTATGTGTTTATGTTTGTCAATTCTTTATTTATCTAGATATTAGTTTAAATGAAATCATCATCTTATGGTAGTAAAGGTTATCTTTCTCTTGTTTGAAGTATAGACATTTAAAATTGACAGGTAACAAGGAAATTACTTTATCTAGTATTTAAACATCCTCCTTGACCCTGGGCTCCAACACCGCCAGTTGTTGCTCGGAAGTGCTGTTAGCACAGTCAACACTTGCTCCTGTGTTACTGGGGTTCAGTAACGTCAGCTGGTCCTCGGTTGTGCCATTGGCTCTTTTCCTTCTGCTGCCCCTCCGGGTTCCAGTACCGTCAGCTGGTTCTCCGCAGTGCCTTTGGCCTAGGTGCCTCCATCTTGGTATCCGAGTTCCAGCAACGTCTGCTGGTCCTTGGTAGTGCTTTGGAGCACAGGTACCTCCTGCTTAGTAACCGTGTCCCAGTAACGTCAGCTGGTCCTCGGTTGTGCCATTGGCTCTTTTCCTTCTGCTGCCCCTCCGGGTTCCAGCACAGTCAGCTGGTCCTCGTTACTTGCATTGGCTCTTGTACCTTCTGCTACCCGTCCGGGTTCCAGTACCGTCAACTGGTTCTCCGCAGTGCCTTTGGCCTAGGTGCCTACATCTCGGTATCCGAGTTCCTGCAACGTCTGCTGGTCCTTGGTAGTGCTTTGGAGCACAGGTACCTCCTGCTTAGTAACCGTGTCCCAGTAACATCAGCTGGTACAAGGTTGTGCTACAAATACAAGATACAGAACAAGACACACAAGAACAATAAGCAGAAGATCTAAAAGCAGAAGAACATGAAGTATAAGACCAAAATGAAGAGCAAAATATATGCTCTAAATTCTAAGCAGAAGAAGACTAAGCAGTGTATGGGGGTGAGTCCGTTCCTCCTCGTGGTGCCCCTGGAAAATGCCTGCTGCTGCAGGCTAAACTGAACACGGACAAATACTGTTGTAATTTAAATCTTTTGTGACAGCAAGAACGGAAGGATGAAAAATTCATACTTTGACAGATTACAAGTACAGGATTCTCTGTCACAAATAAGAATATGATGAAGAAGATGAAGCAGAATATGAATAAGAATAATAGTTTAATAAGAAGAATATGAGTAATGTTAACAAAGATGAATAGCAAGAAGTTTAAGAAGAAGATAAAGAAGGTGAAGATGAAGAATAATTTGATGAAAAAGATGATGCTGCAGAAGATTATGAAGGAGAAAGTGTGTGAAAAGTTAAAAAGGTGAAGATGAAGAGCATGGAAGTTGTGTAATATACATATTTGCCAAAATATAAAAAACGTTAACATTGTCAATTTCTTCGTCAATCCGAACATCTTTAAAAAAAAAAATATTTATGCTATTCCATTTGATTGGGTTAAACATCTATGCCTTTAATGTCTCCTCAACCTTCCACAATACATTCTACATTACTCTTTCTTGTTTTCCTTCATGTACAATTAACCAACAAGGCAAGAATGGGTTTTTTTTAATTTCGATATTTTGTTCCCATAGACTTACATGGGACTTCCGGTATCGATATCGGGTATCGCCGATATTTTAGTGATATCGGCGATACCATTCCGATTCCGATACTTTAGGATATCGGAAAGTATCGCTCAACTCTAGTGAAGAGGATGGTCTGATATGACCTTTCTCCAAAGACTCCTTGATATAAGACCGCATAGCGTCATGTTCAGGTACAGACAAGTTAAAAAGGCGACCTTTAGGGAATTTACTACCAGGCACTAATTTAATAGCGCAGTCATAGCTCCTATGGGGGGCCAAGGATGCAGATTTACTTTCGCTAAACACATCAGAAAAATCAATCAAAAAGTCAGGAACATCCTGAGCCTGGGGGGAGGCAGAAAAAACAGGAGTGTTGGTATTAACACATTGGCAGCCCCAACTGGTTACAGACACAGATTTCCAATCCAAAACAGGATTATGAGACTGTAACCAAGGGAAACCCAGCACGATAATGTCATGCAGATTATACAGAACCAAAAATTTGCAGCTCTCCTGATGATCAGGTTCAACCCTCATTATCACCTGAGTAGAGAACTGAGGTTTATTCTCAGCCAAAGGGGTAGAATCGATCCCCAGTAGGGGAATAGACTTCTGTAGGGGTATCAAGGGAAACCCACAACGTTTAACGAAATCAAAATCCATCAGGTTAATAGCTGCTCCCGAATCAACGAAAGCCTGAGCAGAAAATGAGGACAGAGAGCATATCAGAGTAACAGTTAATAAAAACTTAGTCTGAACACTACCCAAGACAACTGAGCGTGCAAAACGTCTTCCCCGCTTAGGGCAGACTGAAATAGCATGAGAGGCATCACCACAGTAGAAACATAACCCATTGCGCTTTCGAAACTCATGACGCTGTGCCCCAGAAACCACTCTATCACACTGCATGGGTTCAGAAGCAGGTTCACAAGGCAACACTATTCCACGCATACTTCTCCGCTCATGCAAACGTCTGTCAATTTGAATCGCTAATGACATAGAATCATTGAGACCAGAGGGGACAGGGAATCCCACCATAACATCCTTTACATTATCTGACAGACCCTTCCGAAAAAGGGCTGCCAAAGCGTCGTCATTCCATTTGGTCAGGACTGCCCACCTACGGAATCTCTGACAGTATAACTCAGTGTCATCAAGCCCCTGATTTAATGCCAACAAGGCTTTTTCAGCTTGATCAGTGACATTAGGTTCATCGTACAATAACCCCAAGGCCTGAAAAAATGCATCAACATCACTCAAAACAGGATCCCCAGGTGTCAGGGAAAAAGCCCAATCCTGAGGATCGCCGCGCAGGAGAGAGATGACAATTTGAACCTGCTGCGCTGCGTTCCCTGAGGACTTAGATTTTAAGGCAAAAAACAATTTACAATTATTTTTGAAATTCAGAAACTTGGCTCGATCCCCCAAAAACAAATCTGGCATGGGAATCCTAGGTTCCACAACAGGCAACCTAGCAAGATAGGTAGCAATACTCTGAACCTCAGTGGCAAGCTGATCCACACGGCCAGACAACTGTGCAAACTCCATTGAGAGAAAAAATCCTCCCCAGCACCCAGAGATACAGAGGGAAAAAAAAAAATGCAACAAACAGAAAAATATCTCTGACAACTCTGACAACCTTCTTTTTTTTTTTTTTTCTTTCACAATATTTTTCCCTTCTGTGAGTACCATATAATTTTCAGTTTAGGCCAGTGATACTGTTATGATTTGGTAGCTGAGGAGTGCAGGTAAAAAAGGCAATACACCAGAGCAGTTGGAATCTATGAGATTGCAGTACCCTGACTAACCACCACAACTAGAGGCAGCCGTGGAGCGTTCCTACGTTGGTCCTAGACGCCTCGTCACAGCCTGAGAAACTAACTATACCTAAAGATAGAAAGAGGAAAGCTATCTGCCCCGGAGCAGATCCCCAAAGAACATAGAAAGCCCCCAAACATGTAATGGCGGTTAGACAAGAAGAAATACTGACACAGACAGAAAATAGTATGAGCAAACGTTGGGGCCCAAACTATCTAAATAGAAAAGGATAGGAAGGGCACTTACTGCAATCCCAAAAAACCCTGAAAAGCACCAACTTTACTAATTTCAAAAACACCTGAGATCACACGACCTCTACCACCTAAATTAGTTCTCTGGTGTAACAAAATCAAAACAGCAGCCACTGAAAAAACTGGAAAAAGCAAATGTACAAACATCAGTGGCTGAACAAAACTGAGAGGGCAAAAGCCCCCGGAGGGGACCCAGAAGGCCCCCACAGAAGTGCAGGACAAAATGCAAAAATCAAGCACAAAAGCAAAAAGAAGAAAATGTCTTATCTGTTAGCAGGAGATGCAGACACGACACAGCAGGCTACAAAGGAAACAGGAATCAAGGATTGAGACCAGAACAATTGATCACCGGCAACCCTGATGGGAAGGTGACTCCCTTATATAAGACCAGTCAGTAACACCTGATTCCCAATCCTCACAATCTTCACTGGACAGTCCAGTACCGTTTGTAACCACCAGAGGGAGCCTCTGCTCAGAACTCATTTCAAGTCCATTCACAACAGAGGTGTGTTTTTACTGTGGGCAGACCGGTCATTTTATCAATGACTGCCCAGCTCGCGCCAAAATACCTGCACCATCTAAAAAGCCGTGTCCCCCTGGTCATGTGGAGCGAGGCAACCAGGTTGTGTATATTTCTTCCATTTTCTCATCTCGGTGCACCATCCCTGCTGATTTGGTGGTTGGTGGGGTGACTGAGACTATACCGGTGCTTGTAGACAGTGGAGCTGGAGTCAATTTGGTGGATGCTCACTTTGTCCAGGCCCATGGCCTGATGAGTAGGATGCTAGCAAGACCCCTAAGCGTTAAGGCTATTTACTCTGTCCCAATCAGTCAAGGGAGGGTGATCCAAGTAGTAGATAATATACACCTGCGTATAGGAACCAGTCATGAAGAGTCCCTGTCGTGCAGTGTCTTAGGGAAATGCCAACTCCCATCAGTTTAGGCCTCCCTTGGTTGAAAAAACACAACCCGGTCATAGATTGGTGGTCCAGGGAAGAAGTCAGCTGGGACTAGTCGTGTAAAGACTGCTGCCTGGGAGCTATGATCTCTGCCGTCCTTCTACAACCTTCCACTTCTTCTCCGGTGGGGGCAGCAGAGGTGCTGCTAGGGAGTGGGGGCAAGACTCAACCTTGACCACAAGTTAACCCTGAGTGTCTGAGTCCTCTTAGGAGGAGGGAGCACTGGAGGGTGGTGGTTCCCTCTGTTCATAGTAAGGGTTTGAGTGTGGTGACACAGGGGAACGCCTCTGTTGTCGGTTCATCAAAGAGTTCACCATCTTGTGGCAAACGCATGCGTGGCAATAAACGTTCAGGTCCGGACATGTGTGTGAACGAGTATGTGTGGGTGTCCACCAAAAACATCAGGTGGAAGTGTTCTAGTGGGACCTGGAGTTCCAGGGTGATCGGGCCATATCGGGTGTCAGCCAGTCACGGCCTGGGGACTTTCTAGCTGGAGTTACCCCCAGTAATGCACGTACACAACACATTCCACAGGTCAGCGCTCTGGAGATTTGTGGTGCCTCCGGAGCCTACATTATTATCACCTCCGTCGGGCTGCATTCACCATAAATCTGATGGTCAGGTGACTGAAGAGGTGAACTCTGGTGGATCAAGGAGTCTTCACAGTATGTCATTTTCTGGAGAGGTCCGGTGTTGAGGGTTCAGAGACCCCTCATTGAAAGGGGGGTACTGTCATGATCCATTTTTGGATTTGTGGCAGATCTGGTTCCATTGAGTTAAAGCTTTTTTTCCTTCCAGGCCAGAGGGGGTTAAATGTCAGTATTTCCCTGCTGGCAAGCTGGTGTAATTGTATTGCTGCTGGGTCAGCTGAATGTGGGTGGTGACCACTCCCACCATCATTTAAAGGGTCACCTGATGCTTCAGCTGACTGTCGGTGTTAGAGCAATCTGCAGTGACCAAGCTGGAGTAAGGAGCTCTCTGGGTGCAGTGGTACTTTTGCTGAGTTCGCTTATCTGATGCCTTTATTCTGCTGTGCGGTGCTTTGCAGCAGAGAAAGCTAAGTGTGGTGTTTTTGTTACCTCTCCCTTTGGTGTCTGTCACTTTCCCCTGTGTTTATTACCTGCAGAGGTGAGGCTAGTGCTCCTTGCCGGCCAGTGCACTAGCCAGGGCAGTTATAGGTGACAACTAGGGACGAGATATCCTGACAGTGGTGGGGGGAGGACCCACATAGGGAGTTAGGGGAGTGCAGGGACAGGCTCAAGTTTGAGCTCAGGTCTTGACCATCCCTCATTCCCTATTGGTAGGTCCTTCCTCCCCCCAATTCCATCCCCATTGTGTGGTGTATCGTAAGCTGACTGACCATCCGTCGGGTCATGTCACACCGTGACATACTACTCCCAAAAAGACAGCTGCAAAGTAGAATAATTTTTTTGGCCACACCACTAATACAGACATGACTGAAGAGTACACAGAGACTTTTTGGAACAGTATTCCCACAGGCAGGGTTGCAGACTACACACAGCAGCATTTTGGCACAGTACTCCCACAGGTGGGGGTGCAGAGTACACAGAGCAGCTTAATGGCACAGTACTCCCACAGGCAGGGGTGCAGAGAACAAACACAGCACTCCCACAGATATAGGTGCAGAGTATATATAACGGCTTTTTGGCTCAGTACTCCCAGAGGAATAGGTGCAAAGTACACACAGCAGCTTTTTGGTACAGATCTCCCACTGAGACACATGCAAAGTACACACAGCGGCTTGTTTGCCTAATGCACAACCTAACACTGTCCCTCACTCCGGCCGCATCTGGTCACTACACTAATCAGAGAAGAATGGTGGTGGTACTCATTATCTAGCTTTTAGACAGGCCCTATAACATGGTGCTCCAGCCAATCACAGCCATGGCAAAACTTTGCATGACTGTGGTGGCTACAGAAGTGCCTAGAGCCTAAAAGCTTGTTGATTGGCTGCTGTGTAAGCAAACTTTATTAAGCATCCAAAGTCTAACAAAAAAACAGACATTCTGTTAAAAATCTGTGTTCAGGGTTTGGTATGAACCCCAAACTTTATAGTTCAAGATCTCTCATCCCTACTCTCTATGGTCCATGGTCCATGTCCTTGTGCCATTCATGTCTCAGTGTGAAACCATCAGTGTGGCATATGTATGTAAGTGTGTCTGTGTGTACTATCTGTGTGCCGTTCATGTGCATCATCAGTGTGACAAGTTCTGGAATAGAGTGAAGAATACAAATGACAGATATTTAGGTGTTAGTTGTGCAAAGATAGAGAAAGATAGATGGTAGACAGATAGAAATGTCAGTGAGATATATACAGTTGGGTGAAAAAGTGTTTGCCCCCTTACTAATTTAATATTCTTTTGCATGTTTGTCACACTGAAATGTTTCAGGTCACCAAACAAATCTGAATATTAGACAAAGAGAACACAAGTAAACAGAAAATGCAGTTTTTAAATGAAGGTCTTGATTATTAAGGGATAAAGAAATCCAAAAAAAATTGGGCCCTGTGTGAAAAAGTGATTGTACCCTTCCTTAAAACATAAAGTAACTATCTGCCTTATTACTGCCACATCTATTCTAAATCAAGAAATCACTTAAATAGGAACTGACTGACAAAGTGAAGTAGACCAAAAGGTCCTCAAAAACTAGTCATCATGCCGCGATACAAAGAAATTCTATAACAAATGAGAAACAAAGTAATTGAGATATACAGTGGGTACGTAAATTCAAAAATGTTCATTTTTTACTCATTAATGTACACTCTGCACTAGAGATGAGCAATGTTCGACTAGAACTGTTCGCCAATCTCAAATTCGAGCTGTTTTGGGCTGTGTTCAAGCCGTTCGATGAACCCGAACGATTTGGAAAAAATCCGGCTGTTCGAGGTTATGTTCGATACTGTTCGTGCACCTAAATCGTGACTGGATTTTTTTATAAAATCATTTTTGATCACTGGTCTCCCGCTGGCCAGCACACATCGCTGCGTGTGGCAGGCAGGAGACCAGCAATCAGCTGGTAACCAAGGTAAACGTCGAGTTTCCAGGCGCGGGGCTGTGCTTGGAAACCCGATGTGTATGTTGGATACCAGCGCGCTGCTGCAGGGGAGCTGGTAACCAAGATACACAGCGGGTATCCAGGCACCACGCAGCGCCTGGAAACCCGAAGTGTACCTTGGTTACCAGCTTCCTGCATCAGCGGGCTGGTATCCAACGTACACAGCCGGTAACTAAGCGACGTGTGTCCTGATCGCTGCTGAGCTCTGCCTGTTTGGCAGCTCAGCAGCGATCACATAGCGAAGCAGCAACGATCCTTATCTGGTCGCATCGCCAGCCGGATCGCTGCAGCGTCGTTATGTGAGATTGTGTGCCGGTGTCTGCGTGATCGGTGTATGTGCGGGATCGGTGTATTGCGGTGGTGTGCGGGGCTGTGTGTGTGTCTCCTAGTATGCAGGCATAGTCGGATGGGACTACAAGTCCCATCCGGCTATGCCTGCTACAGTGACAGTGACTGACACATTAGCCAATGATGGGACAGTAGTAGTCCCATCAAGAAAAAAAGGTAGCATAAGATGGCCAAATTATGTGAGCCTGATAGCCACGTCAAGGCTCTTCTCGTATATCAGGTCCTAACTAATGCCTATCCTCGCTTAGAAAAGTCTGTCTGCATGGGAACATATGAATCCTCTCTTCAGACTAAAATCTACATCTCTGTGGAGGGTGATGAACCTGTTGTAATTAAAAAGCCTGTGACCACCAGGTGGAGTGCTCAGGTAGAAGGTAAATGAATACATATCAAAAAACTGACCGGCACATCCAAACATAGATTCAGTGTGAACAGGTGCTAAACCTAGAGTCACCAACTCATATATATACAAGAAAAAAAGGTAGCACACTGTAGCGCTATAGCTTGCAAACACGAAATATGAAAAATATGAAAAATGAATTGCATCATTACCTTAGAAATATGAAAAATTGAGAAGTCTTAGCGCATAAGATGGCCAAATTATGTGAGCCTGATAGCCACGTCAAGGCTCTTCTCGTATATCAGGTCCTAACTAATGCCTATCCTCGCTTAGAAAAGTCTGTCTGCATGGGAACATATGAATCCTCTCTTCAGACTAAAATCTACATCTCTGTGGAGGGGTGATGAACCTGTTGTAATTAAAAAGCCTGTGACCACCAGGTGGAGTGCTCAGGTAGAAGGTAAATGAATACATATCAAAAAACTGACCGGCACATCCAAACATAGATTCAGTGTGAACAGGTGCTAAACCTAGAGTCACCAACTCATATATATACAAGAAAAAAAGGTAGCACACTGTAGCGCTATAGCTTGCAAACACAAATATGAAAAATATGAAAAATGAATTGCATCATTACCTTAGAAATATGAAAAATTGAGAAGTCTTAGCGCATAAGATGGCCAAATTATGTGAGCCTGATAGCCACGTCAAGGCTCTTCTCGTATATCAGGTCCTAACTAATGCCTATCCTCGCTTAGAAAAGTCTGTCTGCATGGGAACATATGAATCCTCTCTTCAGACTAAAATCTACATCTCTGTGGAGGGGTGATGAACCTGTTGTAATTAAAAAGCCTGTGACCACCAGGTGGAGTGCTCAGGTAGAAGGTAAATGAATACATATCAAAAAACTGACCGGCACATCCAAACATAGATTCAGTGTGAACAGGTGCTAAACCTAGAGTCACCAACTCATATATATACAAGAAAAAAAGGTAGCACACTGTAGCGCTATAGCTTGCAAACACAAATATGAAAAATATGAAAAATGAATTGCATCATTACCTTAGAAATATGAAAAATTGAGAAGTCTTAGCGCATAAGATGGCCAAATTATGTGAGCCTGATAGCCACGTCAAGGCTCTTCTCGTATATCAGGTCCTAACTAATGCCTATCCTCGCTTAGAAAAGTCTGTCTGCATGGGAACATATGAATCCTCTCTCAGACTAAAATCTACATCTCTGTGGAGGGTGATGAACCTGTTGTAATTAAAAAGCCTGTGACCACCAGGTGGAGTGCTCAGGTAGAAGGTAAATGAATACATATCAAAAAACTGACCGGCACATCCAAACATAGATTCAGTGTGAACAGGTGCTAAACCTAGAGTCACCAACTCATATATATACAAGAAAAAAAGGTAGCACACTGTAGCGCTATAGCTTGCAAACACAAAATATGAAAAATATGAAAAATGAATTGCATCATTACCTTAGAAATATGAAAAATTGAGAAGTCTTAGCGCATAAGATGGCCAAATTATGTGAGCCTGATAGCCACGTCAAGGCTCTTCTCGTATATCAGGTCCTAACTAATGCCTATCCTCGCTTATAGAAAGAAAGTCTGGTGACTGCTAGGGATCAGTAATATGAACTTCCTACACATCAATTCAGTTGATGCTAACCAGAGTCTTTATACAGATCCACTGTAGCGCTATAGCTGGAGTGATTGCACCTGTTGGTCTAGGCATTAAATTACAAGCACGTGTTCGATCAGCCTCATCCATGTTGGAGTTGTCTCATGGATAGAAGGGTAAATCTAATCAATATGTATAAAAAGCCTACCACCGGAATCCAAACAGTATGATTACATAGTCTAGAATCAGTGTGACGTGCTAACCTAGAGTCACCAACTCATATATATACCAAGACTAAAATTTTACTATATCTAAGGAATATGATGCAATAATTTCATATTTTTTAATATTGAGTTTGCAACTAAGCGCCAAATAGTGGCTATCCCTTCTTTTCTGTTATATAATAATGATGTTGGTACTCTGAGGTTATAGCACCTTTTCAACTAGAATCTAATGTTTGGGATGTGCCTGGTCATTTACTTGAACAGTGGAGTGTCATATATACCTGTACATAATGCAAACTAGAAGACAGCACATCCAAACCATAGATCAGTTGTCACAGCTAGTTATACTATACCACATCCATATTACGCTAAGACTTCATCACCCTCATGTCAAGAGCATGATTGAAATTCATGCATTTTCATATTTCGGTGAACTAGAGACTACAGTGTGTACCTCAGTGGGTTGTCACCTGACAGACTAGTTGGATGGCTCATTTGAGACATGACTCAGGCATACTTCCAGGTTTTAGGTACCCTGATGTAGATTACTGAGAGAGGAAAGCCTCTGGCATTGTTGGCATATCAGAGAGCCTTGCTGGCTATCAGGCTCACATATTTGGCCATCTTATGCGCTAAGACTTCTCAATTTTTCATATTTCTAAGGTAATGATGCAATTCATTTTTCATATTTTTCATATTTCGTGTTTGCAAGCTATAGCGCTACAGTGTGCTACCTTTTTTTCTTGTATATATATGAGTTGGTGACTCTAGGTTTAGCACCTGTTCACACTGAATCTATGTTTGGATGTGCCGGTCAGTTTTTTGATATGTATTCATTTACCTTCTACCTGAGCACTCCACCTGGTGGTCACAGGCTTTTTAATTACAACAGGTTCATCACCCTCCACAGAGATGTAGATTTTAGTCTGAAGAGAGGATTCATATGTTCCCATGCAGACAGACTTTTCTAAGCGAGGATAGGCATTAGTTAGGACCTGATATACGAGAAGAGCCTTGACGTGGCTATCAGGCTCACATAATTTGGCCATCTTATGCGCTAAGACTTCTCAATTTTTCATATTTCTAAGGTAATGATGCAATTCATTTTTCATATTTTTCATATTTCGTGTTTGCAAGCTATAGCGCTACAGTGTGCTACCTTTTTTTCTTGTATATATATGAGTTGGTGACTCTAGGTTTAGCACCTGTTCACACTGAATCTATGTTTGGATGTGCCGGTCAGTTTTTTGATAAGTAGTAGTCCCATCATCCGGCTAATGTGCTGAATGTAAAAAAAAAAAAAAAACATACATGACATACAACATATAACATACACATGACATACAGAACATACACATGACATACATCACATAGAGTATATACTCATCTATTCCCCGACGCCATCCATCTGTGTACTGCTCTACTGACGGGAGAGAATGACGTCACTTCAGTTCATTCTCTCACGGCAAAGCTGGGTGAGAAAATTCCCACGCAGCATTGCCATAAAGTGAGACAATGAACTCAGGTAACCTCAGTGATGCACTGCAGGCAGGGTTGGACTGGCCCACTGGAGAACCGGAGGATTCTCCGGTGGGCCCTTGCATCTGGGGGGGCCCTGGCACCTGCTGGCATACAGGGGCCAGTTGCCTAGGGCCCCCGCTGCTCCAGGGGCCCCCAGCCGGTGGCGTGTTGCTAATAGTGGCACACCACGCTGCTGCCATGGGGGCCCCGTGCCAGCGGAGCAGCAGCGGGTGACAGGAGGCAGGAGCCCCTGTCCCCGCTGCTAAAGAGAAATGAATATTCACTGCTTCCCATGCCCACTTGGGCGTGGGAAGCAGTGAATATCATTACTTACCTGTCACCAGCTCCAACCGCTGAGCGCCGCTGTGTCCTCGGGTCCTCTTGCTGCGATGTTCAGGCAGAGGGCGCGATGACGTCATTAGTGAGCGCCGCACCCTCTGCCTGATCATTCACTGCTGGAGGACCCGGAGGACAGCGGCGCTCAGCAACAGGTAAGTCTCTCAGGTGCCGGGGCCCTGAGCCAGCGGTGACACCGGCACTTGTCCCCCATAGCGCGCCGGTGTCCCCGCCTTCTCAGGACACCGGCACCTGGCCCCCAGCGACGAGAGGTGAGTATGTCTTTTTTGCAGCAGCAGCAGCAGCTGCGGTAGCATAAAGGGGCCTATTCCATGCAGCATCTATGGGGGCACAGTCTGTGGAGCATCTATGGGGCATAATCTATGGGAGCATAATATATGGGGGCATAATCTGTGGAGCATGTATGGGGGCATAATCTATGGGGGCATAATTTGTGGAGCATCTATGGGGGCATAATCTATGGGGGCACAGTCTGTGGAGCATCTATGGGGCATAATCTATGGGGGCACAGTCTGTGGAGCATTTATGGGGCATAATCTATGGGGGCATAATCTGTGGAGCATTTATGGGGGCATAATCTATGGGGGCATAATCTGTGGAGCATTTATGGGGGCATAATCTATGGGGGCATAATCTGTGGAGCATTTATGGGGCATAATCTATGGAGCATCTATGGGGGCATAATCTATGGAGCATCTATGGGGGTATAATCTATGGAGCTTCTATGGGGCATAATCTATGGGGGCATAATCTAAGGAGCATTTATGGGGGCATAATCTATGGAGCATCTATGGGGGCATAATCTAAGGGGGCACAATCTATGGAGCATCTATGGGGGCACAATCTATGGAGCTTCTATGGGTGTGGTGTAGTGACCCCTGATGCAGCTAGGGGGCACTGTGTATGCTCCTCGAGATATGCATGGAAGCATGGTTTGTGTTGTGGTAAAGGACCTGTGATGAGGTCATGACCAGGTGACCTAACCATGTGATCCTGACCTCATCTGTGGGTGGGGTTACACCTATGTGCATGGAAGCATAGTTTGTGTTGTGGTAAAGGACCTGTGATGAGGTCATGACCAGGTGACCTAACCATGTGATCCTGACCTCATCTGTGGGTGGGGTTACGCCTATGTAATGGAGTTTGTTTGGCACCTGGGAGGGAGTGTGTGGGAGTCTACCAGTGTGGACAGACTACCATGTGTCCTGGCGGGACATTACAGAGAGGTCTCTGTGTCTGAGGAGTGAGGCTCCAGGCAGGAGCTGAAGTAATGAAGATTTCCATTGCATGTTGCTTTGAGGTTTATGATGTAATAAACCTGATGATTTTTGGATAAGAAAAGTGCGTCCTGATTACCTCTGAAGCAGCCGAGTGAGTTGAAACCTTACAGGGGGCATAATCTAAGGAGCATCTATGGGGGCACAATCTATGGAGCTTCTATGGGGGCATAATCTATGGGGGCATAATCTAAGGAGCATTTATGGGGGCATAATCTATGGAGCATCTATGGGGGCATAATCTAAGGGGGCACAATCTATGGAGCATCTATGGGGGCACAATCTATGGAGCTTCTATGGGGTGTGGTGTAGTGACCCCTGATGCAGCTAGGGGGCACTGTGTATGCTCCTCGAGATATGCATGGAAGCATGGTTTGTGTTGTGGTAAAGGACCTGTGATGAGGTCATGACCAGGTGACCTAACCATGTGATCCTGACCTCATCTGTGGGTGGGGTTACACCTATGTGCATGGAAGCATAGTTTGTGTTGTGGTAAAGGACCTGTGATGAGGTCATGACCAGGTGACCTAACCATGTGATCCTGACCTCATCTGTGGGTGGGGTTACGCCTATGTAATGGAGTTTGTTTGGCACCTGGGAGGGAGTGTGTGGGAGTCTACCAGTGTGGACAGACTACCATGTGTCCTGGCGGGACATTACAGAGAGGTCTCTGTGTCTGAGGAGTGAGGCTCCAGGCAGGAGCTGAAGTAATGAAGATTTCCATTGCATGTTGCTTTGAGGTTTATGATGTAATAAATCTGATGATTTTTGGATAAGAAAAGTGCGTCCTGATTACCTCTGAAGCAGCCGAGTGAGTTGAAACCTTACAATTGGTGGATGGAATGCTGGCAGCGGCCCAAGGAGCACATGTTCCAGGACTGGGAATCAGGAATCAGAGGAGGAACGGACGGTCTGTGAAAACCGTGAGTGTGACCAGTGGTCACGAATAAAAACTGTGTTTATGTTTATGTGGTGCCTCTGAAGATATGAGGTATCTGAAGATGCTGTTAAGCAGTGGTGACAGACAGGAGTCTGTGTTATGTTGACCGGGGTCATTGAAAATGGAGAAAAAGCATGCTGATAGGATACCTCTGAGGAGGAGGTTTCCAGGAACCTGTGTGGCTGACACCAACAGGTAACGGTCTTGAAAACCGTGTTATGCTGGTCGGGACCAGAGGGAACTGTTCGTGAGAGAAAGATTGTATTTTTGTGTTTGCTGGATACCTCTGAGGCTGAGGTCTCCAGGAACCTGTGTGGCTGACACCCACAGGGGACGGTCTTGACAACCGTGCTAGGCTGGTCGGGATCAGTGAGAAGAATTAGTGAAAGACTGTGTTGTGAATGGGTTTGAGATGAGTTCTGAGCAGAGGCTCCCTCTGGTGGTTACAAGCGGTACTAGTGAGGATTGTGAGGACTGGGAATCAGGTGTTACTGATTGGTCTTATTTAAGGGAATCATTTTCCCATCAGGGTTGCCGGTGATCAATTGTTCTGGTCTGAATCCTTCTTTCCAGTTTCCCTTGTAGCCTGCTGTGTCGTGTCTGCATCTCCTGCTATCAGATAAGACAATTTCTTATTTTGTGTTTTTGCTATATTTTTGCATTTTGTCCTGCACTTCTGTGGGGGCCTTCTGGGTCCCCTCCGGGGGCTTTTGCCCTCTCAGTTTAGTTCAGCCACTGTGTTTTGTACTTTTGCTTTTTCCAGTTTTTTCAGTGGCTGCTGTTTTTGTTACACCAGAGAACTAATTTAGGTGGTAGAGGTCGTGTGATCTCAGGTGATTTTGAAATTAGTAGAGTTGGTGTTTTTCAGGGTTTTCTGGGATTGCAGTAAGTGCCCTTCCTATCCTTTTCTATTTAGATAGTTTGGGCCCCAGCGTTTGCTCATACTATTTTCTTTCTGTGTCAGTATTTCCTCTTGTCTAACCGCCATTACATGTTTGGGGGCTTTCTATTATCTTTGGGGTTCTGCTACGGGGCAGATAGCTTTCCTATTTCTATCTTTAGGTGTAGTTAGTTTCTCAGGCTGTGACGAGGCGTCTAGGACCAACGTAGGAACGCTCCACGGCTGCCTTTAGTTGCGGTGGTTAGTCAGGGTACTGCAATCTCATAGATTCCAACTGCTCTGGTGTATTTCCTTTTTTGCCTGCACTCCTCAGCTACCGAAACATAACAGTATCACCGGCCTAAAAAAAAATTGTATGGTACTCACAGAAGGGAAAAAATATTTTGTTGCATTTTTTTTTTTTTTTCCCTCTGTATCTCTGGGTGCTGGGGAGGATCTTTTCTCCCAATGGAGTTTGCACAGTTGTCTGGCCGTGTGGATCAGCTTGCCACTGAGGTTCAGAGTATTGCTGCATATCTTGCTAGGTTGCCTGTTGTGGAACCTAGGATCCCCATGCCAGATTTGTTTTTAGGGGATCGAGCTAAGTTTCAGAATTTCAAAAATAATTGTAAATTGTTTCTTGCCTTAAAATCTAAGTCCTCAGGAAACGCAGCGCAGCAGGTTCAAATTATCATCTCTCTCCTGCGCGGCGATCCTCAGGATTGGGCTTTTTCCCTGATACCTGGGGATCCTGTTTTGAGTGATGTTGATGCATTTTTTCAGGCTTTGGGGTTATTGTACGATGAACCTAATGTCACTGATCAAGCTGAAAAAGCCTTGTTGGCATTAAATCAGGGGCTTGATGACGCTGAGTTATACTGTCAGAGATTCCGTAGGTGGGCAGTCCTGACCAAATGGAATGACGACGCTTTGGCGGCCCTTTTCCGGAAGGGTCTGTCGGATAATGTAAAGGATGTTATGGTGGGATTCCCTGTCCCCTCTGGTCTCAATGATTCTATGTCATTGGCGATTCAAATTGACAGACGTTTGCGTGAGCGGAGAAGTATGCGTGGAATGGTGTTGCCTTGTGAGCCAGCTGCTGAGCCCATGAAGTGTGATGGAGTGGTGTCTGGGGCACAGCGTCATGAGTTTCGAAAGCGCAATGGGTTATGTTTTTACTGTGGTGATGCCTCTCATGCTATTTCAGTCTGCCCTAAGCGGGGAAGACATTTTGCACGCTCAGTTGTCTTGGGTAGTGTTCAGACTAAGTTTTTATTAACTGTCACTCTGATATGCTCTCTGTCCTCATTTTCTGCTCAGGCTTTCGTTGATTCTGGAGCAGCTATTAACCTGATGGATTATGATTTTGCTAAACGTTGTGGGTTTCACTTGATACCCCTACAGAAGTCTATTCCCCTACTGGGGATCGATTCTACCCCTTTGGCTGAGAATAAACCCCAGTTTTCTACTCAGGTGATAATGAGGGTTGAACCTGATCACCAGGAGTGCTGCAAATTTTTGGTTCTATATAATCTGCATGACATTATAGTGCTGGGTTTCCCTTGGTTACAGTCTCATAATCCTGTTTTGGATTGGAAATCTGTGTCTGTAACCAGTTGGGGCTGCCAATGTGTTAGTGCCAACACTCCTGTTTTTTCTGCCTCCCCCAGGCTGAGGATGTTCCTGACTTTTTGTTTGATTTTTCTGATGTGTTTAGCGAAAGTAAATCTGCATCCTTGCCTCCCCATAGGAGCTATGACTGCGCTATTGAATTAGTGCCAGGTAGTAAATTCCCTAAGGGTCGCCTTTTTAACTTGTCTGTACCTGAACATGACGCTATGCGGTCTTATATCAAGGAATCATTGGAGAAGGGTCATATCAGACCATCCTCTTCACCCTTAGGTGCCGGTTTTTTCTTTGTGGCCAAAAAAGATGGTTCATTAAGGCCGTGTATTGATTATCGTCTCTTGAACAATATTACTGTGAAATATCAATACCCGTTACCCTTGATTTCTGACCTGTTTTCCAGGGTGAAAAACGCTACTTGGTTTACCAAGCTTGACCTCAGGGGGGCGTATAACCTTATTCGCATTAAGCACGGGGATGAATGGAAGACGGCATTTAACACCCCTGAAGGGCATTTTGAGTACCTTGTGATGCCCTTTGGGCTCACTAATGCTCCTTCCGTCTTCCAGTCCTTCATGAATGACATTTTCAGGGATTTTGTGGACAAGTTTCTGATTGTTTATTTGGATGATATCTTGATTTTTTCTAATGACTGGGACCAGGTAGTGGAGAGGTTGTCCCTCTCTCAGGAGAAGGCCCAGCGGTTTGCTAACCGGCATAGGACTGATGGTCCTCGGTTTAAAGTGGGGGACTTGGTCTGGTTGTCCTCAAAGAATATTCCTATGAGAGTAGCATCTCCTAAATTTAAGCCTAGGTTCATTGGACCTTATAAGATCATGGAGATTATTAATCCTGTTTCTTTTCGTTTGCTTCTTCCAGGGACATTTAAGATCCATAACGTGTTCCACAAGTCCTTGTTGAAGAGGTTTGTTGAGCCAGTGGTTCCTGCTGCTGTGCCTCCTGACCCTGTTTTGGTTGAGGGCAATCTGGAGTATGTGGTTGAGAAAATATTGGATTCTCGTTTTTCTAGACGAAGACTCCAGTATTTGGTTAAGTGGAGAGGTTATGGTCAGGAAGATAATTCTTGGGTGTTTGCTTCGGACATCCATGCTAGGAGACTTATCCGTGCGTATCATAGAACTCATCCTGACCGACCTGGTTGCTCAAATGAGGGTTCGGTGACCCCTCCTCAAGGGGGGGTACTGTTGTGAATGGGTTTGAGATGAGTTCTGAGCAGAGGCTCCCTCTGGTGGTTACAAGCGGTACTAGTGAGGATTGTGAGGACTGGGAATCAGGTGTTACTGATTGGTCTTATTTAAGGGAATCATTTTCCCATCAGGGTTGCCGGTGATCAATTGTTCTGGTCTGAATCCTTCTTTCCAGTTTCCCTTGTAGCCTGCTGTGTCGTGTCTGCATCTCCTGCTATCAGATAAGACAATTTCTTATTTTGTGTTTTTGCTATATTTTTGCATTTTGTCCTGCACTTCTGTGGGGGCCTTCTGGGTCCCCTCCGGGGGCTTTTGCCCTCTCAGTTTAGTTCAGCCACTGTGTTTTGTACTTTTGCTTTTTCCAGTTTTTTCAGTGGCTGCTGTTTTTGTTACACCAGAGAACTAATTTAGGTGGTAGAGGTCGTGTGATCTCAGGTGATTTTGAAATTAGTAGAGTTGGTGTTTTTCAGGGTTTTCTGGGATTGCAGTAAGTGCCCTTCCTATCCTTTTCTATTTAGATAGTTTGGGCCCCAGCGTTTGCTCATACTATTTTCTTTCTGTGTCAGTATTTCCTCTTGTCTAACCGCCATTACATGTTTGGGGGCTTTCTATTATCTTTGGGGTTCTGCTACGGGGCAGATAGCTTTCCTATTTCTATCTTTAGGTGTAGTTAGTTTCTCAGGCTGTGACGAGGCGTCTAGGACCAACGTAGGAACGCTCCACGGCTGCCTCTAGTTGCGGTGGTTAGTCAGGGTACTGCAATCTCATAGATTCCAACTGCTCTGGTGTATTTCCTTTTTTGCCTGCACTCCTCAGCTACCGAAACATAACAGACTGTTTTTGTCCTTGTGGGATGCCTCTATGAAGAGGAGGTGTCCGGAAACCTGAGTGATCAACAGGTAACAGACAGGAGTCTGTGTTGTACTGACGGGTCAGTGAAAAACTGTTTTTTTTTCCCCTCTGTGGGATGCCTCTATGAGAAAGGAGGTGTCCGGAAAATCTCTCTGGCCGAGAGTGTAACAGACAGGAGTCTGTGTTGTACTGACTGGTCAGTGAGAAACTGTTTTTTTTTCCTGGAACACCTGTGAGGTGTTTGCTGTGGCTCGGGGGAGTCATGAAGGTGACAAGCGGCTGGCTGTGACTCGTGGGGTCACGAAGGTGACAAGCGGCAAGACAGCGCAGCGTGCAGAGACTTGTGGTAGCAGGAGCTACAGTGACTGTTGCAGCAAGAAGTTCTGCAGCAGCCGGAGCTGCAGTAACAGCCATAGCAGCTTAGGAGTAGCATCTGGAGGTGCTGGTTGTTGGTGGCTGCAACAGAAGAGGTGGCATTACCAGCAGGAGCTGGTGTGGTAAAAAGGACAGTGTGAACCGAGGCACACAAACTCTTAAAGGGCCAGTACATGCCCTAAGTAAAAGACACTGTCTAAGGGTACTGTGTGGACTGGGGCCTGTAAGAGCCATGGTGTGTACCCCAGTGATGGGTGGTGTCCCTAAAAGGGGAGGAGTCACAAAAGGGGGGCGGCAACCCAAAACAGGGATGGTTACCCCAAAGGGGGCGGAGTCCCAAAAGGGGGCGGTAACCCAAATTGGGATGGTGGCCCAAAAGGGGGTGGAGTCCCAAAAGGGGGCGGTAACCCAAATTAAGATGGTGTCCCAAAAGGGGGCGGTAACCCAAATTGGGATGGTGGCCCAAAAGGGGCGGAGTCTCAAAAGGGGGAAGTTGATAAAGTGTGGTGTTGTTCAGAGGAGGGAGCCTCACAACAGCAGGCGGATGTAGTGGTTCCTTGTCGTGTGATGTGTGAAAAGAAGGTAACACCTAATATCAATAGTCTAGAGTTCCAGGTGACCAGAAGAAAGTGTGGGTCAGACCAACTCGGGGACTTGGACGTGACAAGACGTGTTACCGTGAGAAACGGTATAGCTCCAGGAAAGGGGGCAGAGACCTGTCTAAGGGGGAACGTGTTGTTCCAGGATGACAGGGGGAGTGGGAGTGACTCCTATGCAGACTGTGACTCGACCGCAAGGGAAAGTGAGTGCAGTAAGCTGGAGCTCTCTGAAGTTACCGAGAGTCGTGAGACAGTGGAAACTGTGGATGCAGGATCGGGCGGAACTCTGGAGAGGCAGAGTGTGTGTAGGCAAGAGTGCCCAGCCGAAAATGTAATCAAAGAGGTGATGGTGCGACATGTGCTGGCTAAAAGAGAGCAGGACCATGAGATAGAGCTGTTTAAAGAAACAGTGAAAGAGACAGTCGAGCGAGAAAGGATCCTGAGACAAATGATTGAGCACAAAGTGGAGGAGCTGGAGAAGGAAGTCTCTAAGCTCAGAGATCATCTGTCAGCGTGTAAGAGTATGAACAAGGCTCTATGGAAAGAGACGGTGGTGCTCAGAGAGGAACAAGAGAAACATCAGCAGGAGTGTCACTGCTTGGCAGAAGAGCGAGATAGAGTTCTCCGAGAGCTCAAGATAGAGGAGGAGACTAGTGCCCAGCTCCAGAAATCTATGGGAGAAGAAATCCAGCAAGGGAATTGCCATGCAGATGGGCACACAAGGGAGAGCGATGTCTTGGAAAACTGTACTAATGCTCAGGACGAGGAGGTCCAACAGTCTGTCCAAGAAGGTGACGGGTCGGGTTTCAAGTGTGTATTAGAGATACCCGAAGACCTGCGAGAAGTGTGTGCCAGTGAGGAGGTGCATGAGGCCTTTAGAAAGGCGGTAGAAGCATGTAGTGTGAACTGGGGGCCAGAGATGAAACAGTTAGTCATACTGTCGACTAAGGAAGTCACACTGAAGCGAGTGGCTGTCCTGAGAGACATGCATCTACAATGCCTCCGAACGAAACAGATGATATGTGGAGGAATAAAGAAGCCGCTCAACGTTTGGAGCAAGCAAGAAAGGCTCAAAGTGGGCTTGGATTGGTGGAAGACATCTTTCAAGAGCCCAGAGGTCTGGTGAAGAAAGTCATCGGAAAACTTGGGAAAGTGATGCAGGAGATGGTGAATAAGTCCGGTGTGACGAGAGTCAGGATTCCGGCTGATGACGAAGTCCAGGTCAGGGGTGAAGATGGGATGGTTCCATTCCTCGTTGTCGGATCCAGGGAGAGCCTTGGGAATATCCGGATGCTCCTGGAGTATCGTGTGTCATACTTGAGAGAAGTAGAGCAGTTACGACTGGAGAGGGAGCAGGTCAACAGAGAGCTGCAAGAAATGGAAAGAAGATGGCCGCCACCTTCAATCCGTAGTGTTGAGAGGCAAAGAGCGCTTGATGGAAGAGGTAGAAATAGTGATGCCTCAGTTAGCTCAGTGATGAGTGACCTAAGTAGGAGAACCTGTGGTGGACGAGCTGAAAAGGACTCAGACCAGACAGGACGTATGGGTGCAGGGGAATTGCGACGCCGTACTGACCGCTGGGGAGGCGGGTGGTCTGACAGAGGGCCCGACTTAGCCAGACGGTTTGACTGGCAGAGACGACCGAGAAGGATCTCTGGTCGGGTAACAAGTGTTCAACCCACAAGTTTGAACAGAGGGGGGAGGTATGTGGTGTAGTGACCCCTGATGCAGCTAGGGGGCACTGTGTATGCTCCTCGAGATATGCATGGAAGCATGGTTTGTGTTGTGGTAAAGGACCTGTGATGAGGTCATGACCAGGTGACCTAACCATGTGATCCTGACCTCATCTGTGGGTGGGGTTACACCTATGTGCATGGAAGCATAGTTTGT